>NCQV01137027.1:0-10370 GCA_002740545.1 Lophocereus schottii | reverse complement strand
GTGAAGTTTGGGGCCCTTCGAAGTTTACTTGAGAACAGTTCACAAAATACATTGAAAATCACTCAAATAGTATGGAATCCGAGCATCCGGAAGAGTTAACTTGAGACATCAATCCAGCAGACCACAATATCTTTTTCTTCTTAGCAGAATTTAATTCAGATCAATGATAGGTCTGAGGGCAAATGGGTAGTTACAACATAAATGTGTGATTTAGCAAAGGAAAGCCTTTACACTGGCAATGTTGGTTTCCTCCAATACGAGATTTATATATCTTCCACGAAATTTTGCTATGCTACTTTCGTAGTTCTACTGTAAGTTTTGGAGCTTTGTTTTTGACAAACTTCAGACCATCTCACCATATTATGTTAAGAATTGATGGTAGACAAAGGAAGTGAAAGAGCAGTCAGTTAGGCCTTGACATGGTATATCTGTATGTTGGGTTTGCACTCATTGTTCGCTCGTAAGTACACAATGAATTGCAAATAAACTATGTGCTGAATATTTCATATATTCTAAGAAAAGCTTTCATTAACAACTGAACACATGACTATTCAGGTAAGTAAGATACATACAAGGTGCCCTACTTGGCTCAAGGAATATACAGCAGGAGCCTCTCCTTTTTCATCCTGTTTTTTTTGGTGGGGTAGTAGACGTGGGAACATAATTGGTAGTACAGATGTCCGCTGTCAGTCCAGAATTCCTCGAAAATCTGGAACCAAGCTAGCCAGTTGTCCCTTCTATAAATGGACCTATACTTCACATCAACCTGCTGTATATGAATATGGCATCCATAACTAATTGGCCACTGAATTGCCTCCAGAATTGTCAGATTTTGCTGAAGGATCAGGAAGAACTTGACGTACGAATTGCCCTTTAACGCGAGGACGCTGCTCTGCAAGCTTCTTCCTGCTTTCATACCGAACCTGCAAAGACATTCCCAATTAGAACCTTAACATAAACATCCTTTCCTTTGCATAATTCCAAATTTCCCTGATAGTTCCAATTAGATCAGATGAAGAGAGTTGCTACATGGATAAAGGTTCACTAGTAATATAGAAGACAACCATATCAACATTAAGTAGCTCAGTACCTTCTTATCAAAGCATCTCTCCTTTCTCTTCAACCGGAATTTAGTCAGAGCAGCTTCCCTTTGAATGGACCTTTGGCAGCTCAGCGGTTCATTTCCACTATCAGACCCACCTGGCACCACAGCATCCTGCTGGACATTCGTACTACTTCCGTCAGCTGCTCCACACATAAATCCATTTAGATGTCTTGCTGCAGTGCCATTGCATATATTACTGCTCGCATTTTGATCGGCTGGAAGGGAAAAGTGGGTGCGGTCTTCTGAAGATTCTAACTGCTGATGATCCTGCTTGCCGGTTGATTGATTGGAGGATATCCGTGGACTTTCATAAAGAGGGTGGTAATAGGATCTTCCATTGATTACTTCAACACTGAACTGATGAAAAGAATTCATTTGCTGGTTTCCTGAACAAGGACTATGGGAAGATGATGGCGAGCAATCGCTGGGGGAAGCTCTAGGTCCATATCCAGCAGGAGTAGAACATAAATCTACTTTAACCCCTCTTTCTGGAAATGGGATGGGAAACAATCTCAGTGTAGCATGATTCTCAGCTTCTTTGGTGAGGTTTAAAGGGAGAGACATCCGATTCCTATCATTAGGGAGCGAGATCATCTTATTCTCAGAGCTGCTGCCAGGAATATCAGCAGATAAATGATCGCCCGGATCCAGTTTGTCTTCTTTTGAGGTAGAACCAAAGTTTGCTTTTGAATTTGGACTATGCAATGCCTTGTTAACATACCTAGATAACCAATAACAAATGTAAAATTTCCAATCATAGAGCAGCCACAATATTAGAACATTAGATTCATGATAGAAATTATCAATTGAAGCAGAGGAACTCACTGTGTAAAAGGCGAGGCATTGGAGTGGTTTAGCCTTTGCTTTTCATGTATGCTGGCACCAGTATGAAATCTTCTCAGAGAAAGATCCAATTGTGCGAAAGAATCACAATTTCTGGCTACACCATTTGCACACGAATTGTGTCTGGAGTGTCTCTCAAAAGCTCCTATCAAGTCAATGGCTTCTCTTGGAGAGTTGGGAAGATTATCCCTACTGTCACTAGCTTCCGGGAGTAGGTTCATATTCTCCTCACGACTTTGCTGCTCCATTCTTCCGTCTTGATCAAGTGCATCATTATCATTAGAGGTAGTACTAACTGATCCTACGATAGAGTTTAAACTCAGATGCTTCCCTACAGATAAGCTCAAGGATAAAACCAAAGTATAGGGCACAGAGAACAAAGAATTTACCTCCTACTGCGCTGTCAGGAGTGCAGAAGTTTTGACTAGAATTGGTACAGTTGCTCTGGTACTGTATTTTCGGATCAGAAACAGGTGACTTCCCCTGCTTTGGCCGCAAGCCATCCGCAGCCCCAGCTTTACAGGTGCTCTCAGCTTCCAAGTCGAGCTTCTGACAGGAGCTCTGCACAAGTGACAGCAAACATGCAGTCTCTACATAAAACTTCATGTAGCCAACTTAAACTGGAAAGGGATCCCCTTTATCACTGAGCACCCCTATAATTCTCACCAGAACCAGCATTCACATCACGACAGGGAAAATTCTTGATTTATGTGCAATCCCAAAATAATCACAGGCATCATAGCATTGTGCACGTGTTACAACTAGATAATATACATTGAAGCAATTAGGTATCAGCAAGTAATGGCCTTGGATTTGAAGTGATAAGCTCCTAAACTCATGTTTTGTAGCTTTTATGCTATCAATCAGAAAACATTACTCTCATCAATCCTCAGTTTTCCTTTCTCAGAATATCTAGTGAGTCCATCCCGTAGGTGTGGTGGTAGGCTTGAAACACAGCAAAGGAGAGGACGTAGGAATTGCCAGCAAGCTGACACCAGAAAAGCCCTTGCCAGTTGCCAGTGAGATTGTTTCAGCTCTTTTTTCAGTTTATAGTATATGTCAACCTGAACTTGCGGAGGATAGTATACAGCATAAGGGATATTTACTTTTAGTTTCACTTGGTGAGAGGAATAAACTAAAGGAAACATTGTGTAAACTAAATTAGTTACAAAAAAAAAAAAATGCACGCGGAGCAAATGACGGATTTCATGCTTGGGAAAAAAGATCCTCACCTGTTCATCACTTCTTTTCTTGGTGCTTTCCTCTTGCCTTGGACGAGGTGCACAAGTTTTGGAGCTGCTTAAGTGCTCACTTGTAGCAGTGTTTTCAGCAGTGGCCTCTAGTTTTTGTAGTGTAACACTCTCGTCCTGCGGGCCATGTCCTCTATTCATCTAATGAGACAAGATTCAATATATGCAGTTAATGAAAAGCCAAATTTGCAGCCTGAAAAGAAGGCAAGTGGAATGTGTAAGAAATAGACATACAGATTGTCGTCTCCAAACATGCTGCCATAGATTTTTCAGCTCGTTTATCCTAATGGGCTTCACAAGAAAGTCGGCTGCACCTTTCAACATGCATTTGTACACCGTGCTAACTGAGTCATGCGCAGACATCACTGCAAAACGACAAAGGAAAATTTTATAAACCCAACTCCGACAGCATTATCTGAGAAATCATGTTTCAGCAACAGATGTCATACTTATAACGGGGATATTCTTGCAGATTTCATGTTCGCTAATCAAAGTCAGAAGAGCATATCCAGATATTGATGGCAACTCCGCTTCTGTCAGTATAAGGTCAATGTCATGGTGTCTTGCCTTCAATACCTCCCACGCCTTCAGACCATCTGCAACTGAAGCAACTGCACAGAGAAGAAGGTGACTCATGTCAATTGATATTTTATCACACAAAAACTTCACCTTCTAATGTGTAAATTAGTAACAGAATGAAGCAGAAAAAAACACGATGACTGTTTTGTAGCTTGCTGATATATTAGTTTTCATATTGCCGCATGCATTTGCACCAGAACCTTCACAAGTATTATTATTCTCATGTTTAGAAGCATCCAAACATCAGTAAACAATGAAGAAGCATCAGGCACTGTTATTCATTTCAGACTGACAGACAGAGTAATTGTGTAACAGAACAGAAGAACCACTTACGCACTAATCAAACCAGTTCAGGAAATTAAAAACTTAAGTATATAGTTCAGATTTCAGGACACAGCAGAAATGGACTCGATTGACTCGAGTTACACCCCCTGACCAGCTATATCCGTGCAAAGACTAGCATTTCCCTCCAAACGAACCGTCAACTCACTAAGCCTGATACTCCATTCAATCATTTAGCCTAAAGAAAAAAGAGAATTCCATAACAATCAGTTACTTACCAATAACTATTACTCAGACTGACAACATAACTTTACAAAGCGCCACACGCTTCTCTGAATCTTCCTAGGGTTATCCATCTCAAACATATTCCAAGCCAAGCACGTATAGCATTGGAACTCACGAGCTGAAGGTTCTCAGAGAAAAGTTGTGTCCAGGTGATAAAGTAAAAGCAATCAAACCATTTAGGCTCTACTTAACCATGATATCACATTAGCTTAGATTTGTTCATTTAGAAGCTAAACAAAACACAATATAATGATCATAAGGACCGAAAATTGTTACATACTCCCAAGAGCATCACATCGCCACGGACCCAGGCAAAAGCACAAGCTTCCAAACAACACCAGTCGGTGGTCCCTGAAAATTCTAGCACCTTATTAGCTTGTGAAAACAAGTTGTTAGGTAGTCCTGGATTAGAAGCTAATGATCCCTTCTGTACCATAGATACTTCTCTCTCTCTCTCTCTCTCTCTCTCTCTCTCTCTCTCTTTTTTTTCATTGAACCAGTATAAAAAATGAAGTCAAACATTTTACAAAATCCAGAATTTTCTGAACCAAGGATTGCTCAACCACCAAAATTCACCATTTCAGACCAAAAAACTACAGATCACACAAACTAGACAACTACAACTACTCATCAAAATCATAATCTTATGCAAAATTCTGGGCTACCAATTTGAAACCCTGATTCATTACCCAACTTACTCAGTAAAAAACGAAATTTGATCAAAACCCAATAATTCCTGCTCGAAGTTATATAAGAATATAAACAAAATCAAATCACGAACAGACCTTTATAGTTGCATTTTCTGAGAAGGGCACCGATGATTTGGCGTGTTGAATCATCAGCTTCAACGAGCAAAACTCTGATTGCCGTGCTGGGCAATAACCTATCCCATCTCACCATTGAACTCGAACATTCATTATTCCCTCTTTTCTCCTCATTTTCTCTCTCCTTCTCTACCACCACCACATCCATGGCTTCTTCACAACTCACCACCACTTCACCCATGTTTTTGCCCTCTGCCCAGTTGAAAATTCCCAACCAAAATTCACATACCCCCTCAAAACTCAACTTTTTTCAGTGCCCAATTGCGAGCATGCAATTCTAGAGCTTGAAACTGTTTGTTTAGAAGCAGAGCAGAATTATTAGCCAACAAAATGAGAATTTTTCTTAGAGAGAAAAAAAAAAAAAAAAAAAAAAGACAACGTAGAAGAGGAATTTTATAACTCCAAAATATCTCGCGTCTGGCCACTCAGGGAATGATCTACGGCTGATCCTTCGAGAAAGTAGATTAACACATCGGACGGCTGAGGGCCCCCAGAAGCTGGCAAAGTATCTCCCAAGAGAAATGTTGAATGGCTCAAAATGGCCACGTCATATTTCCTTTTTTTTTGCAAAATCAAAAAGTAAGGCCCCATTGGTCCATTTTTTAAAATATATGGTTGGCTCACAGCATTTTTGCAATTCTTTTTTTAAAATTTTTTATTGTTGCGTCTAAAATATCATCTTGCGGAAGTTCTGGATATTTGCTCGGAACTACTAGGTAATGGGGAGGTGGGGCCCCGTCTCAAAAGATACTAGCAAGTGGTAGATACGAAGAAGATATTTTTAGGGTCGCACCCCTTAAAGTTGGACTTGGTGGATAGCACTCTGACACGTGGCTGGTGGGTAAGATTTCAACGATGTTATATTCTTTTGGTTTAAAACCATTAACAAAATTGAATGTGAGTTAGGTTAGATAGTGAAAGCTCTGATGCTAATCTGAGGAGGGCTCGTCAACTTATTTTTATAAAACTAGGGGCTTGTTTTTATCGGATTATTTTGCATGGTTTATGTAACAATTTTTTAATAATATTTTATAATTTTAACTAAGATATAATGAATTTAACTGATAAGATCAATTTAACTTTAAGATCAGTTTAAAATGAAAATAGGTTTTTAGATTCAACCTTTTTCTTATCAATTTGTTATTCAATAATTTAAAATAGTCATGTCACTTCTGCAGAACAGGTGATAGTTGATACGTAAATAAATTTTCATAATTAGTAGTGTATTAATGGCTTTGCACACCAAATTGTTTTCTTGGATTACTTAATTCAAGAAGAAGCAAGTTAAAGAACAACCTTTTATGCATCTAACCTTTTATTTAATCATCGCCCTTTAAAAGTAGGCATGAAAACTCATCCTAACAATTTGTTTGACGTATTCGATTACGTGCAACTTGTGCTTAATTTTTCTTATGTATATGAAACTAAATTTGATCAGATTCACTCAAATTGAACATATTCAAATTTATCCACACAAAAAATACGACACAGTTTTTGTCTCAAACTTATTCTAATTGTGTGTCCTAAGTTTTTGTAATGAAACAAGTAATATTTGGCACCTTGGTGGTCTTCCTAGGGTGGGACTTATTGGGGGAGCTATGTGAGGAATTGGGGTGTTCGTGGACACCCCTAGTTCCAAAAAAAATAAAAATTTAATGAGCTATATATTGAACGGGGTTAAATTCGTACATACAGACACTCCTAAAATAGATAATCTAACATATGAACATTTCTCTTCTATATATCTAGATTCGTCATTAGTAGGACTACCGGACTGAAATTGGATAATGAAGAACAAGTTGGAAATCACATACTCATTAGATTGTGACATTCTCATCTTTTTTCTTGTAATTTAGCAATGCTGAATTTGGGGCCAAAAATAATTAAAATGACAAGAATATCTCATAAAACTTTTTGACAAATAAATAAAAAAGTGGAAGACACGTTGCATTGTCCAACAGACCCCCCCAAAAAAAAAAAAGAGTGGGAGACAAGTGGCCTATGGAGAAGGAGGATTTTGATTGTGATGCTCGTGAACAAACCGGTAGGGGCAGACACTAGTCACTGGCGTTGTAAAGAAAGAAAATATCTTGCCCCTCTATTTACATTTTCTTCTTTCAATTTCTTTTTCTCATGGGGCTAAAAATGAAGAAAAAGAAAAAAGAAAGAAAGAAGTGAAATGAAGAATATCTTGAATTCCACCAATGAACACTTTACACTCCTCCCTTCTTCAGTTCTACCGGCAACGTCCATGTGTTCGTTTAGTCGTCATCTCACCAATTCATTTGTTGATTTGTTGTTGGGCAGCTTATTTGGAGCCTCTATAATTAAAAGGTTGATATGAGTTTAGGTGTCAATACTCCGGACATCAACTTTTTTTTTATGTTCACTGTGAGATCTGAAGGGAACTTCACATTGAGCTTGCCTGAGGGCACTAATTTGGNNNATAACTGTGCATATTTGGATACAATTAAAGTTAGTGCATCCTCCTCACTCCTCTATTTGTAGAAAGGGGGTTTTGCAGTAGTATTTTTCTCAGGCAATGCTTGTAGTTGCTGTGTTCTTTTTATTTTGTCCTATCAGTCTTAGCCTGTGTTGGCTTTGTTCTTACCTTACGGCATTCGATTATCAACCAAAAAAAAAATTAGTGCATCTGCCCCTCCAAATTGAGGGGGTGTAATAGAGGGTTATAGAGCTAGGGTTTTATTTTTGTACACTTGTATCACTATAAATACAGATCCAAAAGACTCTCAGTTGATTGAGCTCTCATAATTCTCTAGTTGTCTTAAAAGTTTCATAGTTTCATGTGAATTAGCAAAAGAGTAAAAGACCAACAAAAATGGGCTTGCCACGCGCTCTAATTGCAGTGTATTGTCTCAAGGGGGAGAAGCAAGGATAAGAGGGGCACATGCTTTGCCATTCCACTAACTACTTATTTCATGATTTCAACTGCAACTATTCTTCTAATAGGTAGGAACAGCAGTGTTACATATAAAAAGCGTCACGCCTTTTGAAAAATAATGATGGTGTATGTCTTGCAACAAAATATTTTTAAATATCTTGCTTTAATCTATATTAATGTATTTTATGATTTAAGATCACCAAATTTTTCATAATAACAACTTATTATGAGTCGTAAAGTTTTAGTATTCCTCGGTTACGCCGACAGATACAATTAACATTCTAATCGGATCAACCTCATCCCCGAAAATAGTATATCATACGCGTAATTTTATAAATGTGAAAAGTTATATATAAAAGATGATTTTGCATAATATAAATTGTAATAATCTTTTACTGTTTAATTATACCCTTTTTTTCAATTTATACATGATAATATAGATTTTAAATAAAGACAAGATTTTAAATAAAGGACCCGCAATCATAGTACACCAAAAACGTATGTCTCGGCAACTTGCAAGCTGCGAAGTTGATAGTAAAAGATTCTTTGGGGAGAAAATTTTTGGGTTGGGGGGGGGGGTGTATTGAGGACATACAATGCCAGAATTGGACCTGACATGCATATTCTTTTTTGTGCAAGTTGTTTTGATAGACGTTAGAACGTTCCAGAGATAGGTCCTTCCACCTAAGTTAAAATTAAGTGTTATGTCAGTTTAGTTGAGAAGATTTGTAATTTTAACTTGGATAGTTCATATGTTGTCTGCATATAGAAAAATTTATCAATTGATTTTACTTGACAGATTAGGAGAGGGTAACTATTCGAAGTAAAGCTCTGAGCCACTTCACTGTATCTTTTACATCCGTGTGTGAAAAATCAAAGATCCTATTATTCTATCTGTTTTTCCAGGACTATATCAACTGATCCAATAACAATAATCTGTTTTTTAAGTGTGAGTGATGTACTATACTACATGAACCGATCCAAGAAAATCCAGTAACATCTATACTAAGCGCAATTACTTCACCAAAGCTGCAGTGAAAAAGATACACTTCAAATGCGTCTAAAACAACCAAAAGTTAGCTATTTCTTTTCTTTTCTTTTCTTTTTTTTGAAGTAGAAGAAACAATGCAACTGATCGCCCAAAGTTCCAAATTTATGTAACATGTCCTTAGTGAGGATGCTCCTACATAAAATCAACTACGTGATTTACTCATGTTTAGGATGTTAGGCAGCATGGCCATATAAATCTCCAACAGATCCTCTACCTTGGCCTCTAAGACGCTTAATTGTATGTGATATAATTTGACTGAATGTAATGTAATGCAATTTGTTAGGAAAAACATTAGAGCAACAGTAATAGCAGAAGCGATAGGATGTGTTAGAGATTCAGAATTCAAACGAATAAAAGAAAACAGAAATAAGAAGACAAGAGATTTAACGTGGAAAACCCAATGCGGGAAAAATCACGGACGGCGACAGCACCAGAACAATTCACTATGAGCAGGAAGAATACAACATGATCACAATCACTACTGTGATTTGATCTAAGGGCAGAACTACAACCTCACTATTGTAATCTCTCACAAAGTACTTCTACCTCTCAATATTTGTATGAGTACTGGAGTTATTTAGATCCTAGGCTTGACCCCTTTTATATAGGGTCTAAACTGTAGGGTTTTCCCCCTTAGCGTGCAACCCTAGCCGCCAGGTAGAATTCCCCCCTCGAACAGAACCCTAGCCGCCTTTCGAAAGAGGCGGCGAAAAGACACGGGGTACGACCGTGCCACATGGCACCGTCACCCAGTGGAACATGGCACGGCACCCCCGTGTCGTTTTTCTGTCCTCTTCCACTTGTCGTCCTTCGTTTTGACACGCCCGTGTCTTGTATAGCACGGTCCCACCGTGCCGGTACTTGGATTTTGGGCCACGAAACCCAACAATCTCCACCTTGGATCAAAATCTCCAATCACTGCTTTCTGACTCCGTCATCGCACCCCGAAGGGTAACGCCCCTCCCTAGGAGCAATGCCCCGAAGGGCGCTCAAATATTGCGAATGCCAACTGAGTCCAAGCAATACTTGAACTTAGCTCTAGGAGATGACTTATATGAACTTTCCTTCACATAACTTGCCACAGTAGATGTCTGCAAGACATAGAGGCCTCCTTACCTCAAGCCCTTCAGCAGAATTCTACTGCCTTTTAGACCTTCAGAACTCCACCTTCAGCTGAATATTTACACCCTTTGGATTAAGGGTGCCCAACGAGATGAGGTTACGCTTCAAGTCAGGAACGTGACGAACA
>NCQV01137020.1:20121-30240 GCA_002740545.1 Lophocereus schottii | reverse complement strand
TAAGTGAGTTTGAATGCCGCAGTTGTGACACGTGTCCTATTAAGAATTTATTTAAAAATAAAAATTTAAATAATATGGCATTTAAAGTCATCATAATAAATAGTATTTTTTCAACTACTTAATAAAAAAAAAGATAAATTACAGATATGGTAATAGTAGTATTTGCAAAAATTTAAATTATAAGATTAATTATAATATTTTCAAAAATATTTTAGCAAAAATTTTAAAATAAACCGTGCATAAACATAGATTTAAATGCTAGTTAATATTAGATCTACTATTTATTAGGATTGTAAGTGGTGATCAATTAAATAATATTCAGTGAGTATTAATATTGTATCTTGTGAGCAGTTGGACAATGTCTACTACGCAATTGAATAATGCATGGGCGAACATTTGTTCCATACAAAGAAAAAATTATAAAGACATCATAAGCAGTTATAAATGGGAAAAGTATATAGAGGTATCCTCTGTTTATCGTAAAATATTTTAAGGGCTCTCTAATTTGATAACTAATTATAAGGTGTCCTGTATTTTGTGGTAACTAGCAAAAAGGATCATATTCACTGTTCACTTANNNTGCACAAATGCTCTAAATTTTTCATATTTGTAAATCTACCCTGAATCCTTAAAAACTTACTTTCGAAAAATCTAAATTTGTGTTTGCAATATTTTGCTCACTAGTACTCCTTGAAGTCCTCTTTCAATTGATATCAGAGCCACGTGACCAAAAATAATTATGATTATTAAGCTAATTAATAATTAATTAGATTAATTAATTGTGATTAATTGTGATTAATGCTAGAATCATCACCTGCTTGCCCTGGACCAAATTATTCACATATTGTTCACTCACCAGAAGGACTTTCTCCATTAGACCACAATTAAAGTATATCACTAATATAGTTTTAAAATTAAAAGCAGAATTAATTAAAATTAAGATTGAATTCGAGGAGCTTAAGAATTAGTTAACTGTAGTACATCATTTTCTTATTAACAAAGTTAGGCATAGCAAAAAAGCTACTCCTAGTATTAATACTCCTTTTCAGCATAAATATTCTTTCCAAAATCCATAAAATAAGATTTCATTTCCTTTACACGAGATTAAAATCCGTAAAGATTTAAGAGAAAAATCAAGTGAAAAAGTAGAAAAAGAAGATAGAGTATGAACAATATACTCTTGAAGAGCTATAAAAAATGTTCGAGGAAGAACAAAGTCCAGAAGAATTAAACAAAATCATGAGTGCTATTAGTGACAAACATGATGTTTTATCTGATGAAAATGAAGGGACTAATAATATCCAATTAGAAGAAGAAATATATCAGCAAATAAATCTGATTAAATTAGAAGATCTCAATGTATTACCATTAGAAAAAATTAGAAGAAAACTAGATAAAAAATATGGTAAAATGACTATTGAAGATTGAGGCCAATGAGATTGGTGAAGAACTCAACTTAGGTGAAATAGAGACCAATCAAGTTAAAGATATCGTTCCTAAACCTAAAGAATTTGGTAAATATTATAGAAGAAATACTCATTTCTTAAGACTTACGTACGTTCCAGCAGGTCGTACAAGTAATTTTTTCTTTGAGTTCATCCCAAGAAAAACCACAACCTTTGAGAAAATTGACCTTATCTCAATTAGCCAAATGGAGTATATCTAAAATATTGATGGAGCCCGTAATAGAGAATAAATATTTAAGCATTGAAAAAGAGGCATAAATAGTGTCTTGAATTCAAATACTACATGGACTACTGCTAATTTCTTAAACTACATCGAACATAACTTTTCTGATATTATAACTGACTGGTATAATTCATTAACTAAAGAAGGTAAAAATACATTAAGAATAATGGAGACACCAGCTACAATGTTCAAAAATCTATGTAAAGAAATTGAAATCGAGTTCATCGGAGCTAAACTTAATTCTGAAGAAAAAGCAAGAGAATGGCAAAGAAAAATTAATAATATAGAATTATGGGATATGAGATACTGAAAAATTATATTATTGAATTTAATCAATATTATTACAAAATTAGGAATAATGAAATCAACCATGGCATATTTTATTACAAATTGCCATATCTTATAAATTTCATAATTAATAAAAAATACATTTCATATCTAAAACTAACAGATGTAATTGATACCCTCGATTCTAGAATCTGTTATCTAAGAAAATGGGTGAACGATCAATGTCTTGATCTCCAAAAGCAAAAGAAAATTAAGAAGTAATTCCTAACTTGTTGGGATTCGCCTTACCAATGGGGAAAAGAATATGAAAGGAGACGAAAAAGAAAACTTTATAAGAAAAAGAGCTTTAACAAGCAAAGAAGGGAGAAATATAGAAGAAAATATTATAACAAATTAAGTCCTAAAAAACATAAATTTTTTAGAAAAGCTGTTTACTGTCCCGCAGGAAAAAATAACTGCAAATACTGGGCATGCAGAGAAGTAAGACATTATGCTAATGAACGTAAAAATAGAAAGAATAATAAACTAATTGGAACATTGGAAAGCCTAGATTATGTTGAGCTTAGTGAACACGAGGCATTAGACCTAACCGTAAGTAACAACAAAGGGATTGTTGAAATTATAATGGACAATGAATATGAAGAAAGTAATTATGAAGAAACAAGTCATATAATAGAAAGTAGTTCAGTTAGCCTTGGTGATCTTCAAGGAGAAGAGTTTATTTTAGACAATAATCATAAAAAAAATTAAAGGAGATTGATTCTTCCCATAATCTAAAAAGATATGATCTATAAAAAATCTATATTTTAATTAAAAAGTAAATACGTATGTGAAATGATAGAAGGAGATCCTGAGATAAAGGATTGCGAATATGACGTTAGGGAAGTTAATCTCATTAAAGGGCAGCCCGGTGCACAAGCATCCCGCGTTCACGGAGGGTCCGGGGAAGGGCCGCACCCCAAAGGGTGTATTGTAGGCAGCCTAACCTGACTTTGTCAGTGGCTGATTCCACGGCTCGAACCCGTGACCTTTTGGTCACACGAAGACAACTTTACCAGTTGCTCCAAGGCTCCCCTCCGGAAGTTAATCTCATTAATTGGGAGAATATCCTTAAGCATAACAAAGATAGAAAGTATAGGTATATCCATATCGGAAGTATCTAAGTTCAAATCACTCCATTACAATATTATGGTAAAGATATTGATCTTTACATTTTACTCTGTGATATTAGGTATACTAAATTTAATAATCAAATTATCATAAGGATAAAAACCAATTTATATAATGGGTTGGTATGATTCAATTATCGCCGTGGATATTATGTGAGTCTAAAAGATAAATTTGTTAAAAGCTTCTTATCCCTTAAGATAAAAACAGTTGGAATGGATATGAAAAGAGGAGGATATCCCTTAAGGATATTTTAAAAAATTATCTATAAATTAGATAATATAATAGACCCTAAGACTAAGGTGACAATGATAGAGGCAGAGAAATTTGAAAATCCTACCCCTATACAAAAGATCCAGAGAATTAAATCCAATTCTCAGGAGATAAAAATTGATCATTCATGGATATCTAGTTTTTCCAACTCTACAAAGGTCAATAAGAAAAATATAATAAAAATTGATGAGGAGAGCAAAATCACCATTAAACCCTAATTATTAAGAAGTATAAGTCCATGGTCAGATTGGGGAGAAGGATCTTTATCAGCCAAAGAAGAGCTTAAAAAAATGATGCAATTAGAATGACCAGTGAAATGAGTAGAATGAGTTTTGGAATTGCAAGATCCAATGTAGATCGAATTATGAGTTTAGATAGAAAGGTCATTGGGTATAAAATAAAAACAGTCAGTGAACCAATCTATGAGGATGAATTAGTCGAAAATATGACAATGAAAATATGCTATGAAGCTACTAATATAAATCCTAATAGTATCTATATCCCAACAACAATATGTTTAGAGGGATATAATAAATACGAATTGTGTGCTTACATAGATAGTGGTTGTTCTATATGCTTTGGAAAAAGATCATTATTTCTAAAATTTATGTGGAAAAGAGCTAAAAATTCTTTACAAGTGAGAATAGCTGATAATAGCATTATGACCTATAATGAAGCATTAGAAGGGTTACCCATAGAATTAGGATAAGTTCAATGCATTAAACCAGTTTTATGGGCTACTGATCAACCCTCTCATGATATTTTTATTGGAAATAATTTTCAAAGATTATATTCTCCATGCACCCAAATCATAAATCAAATAATATTCACAATTAATGGTCACTCAGTTCTTATTGAAAAATTAAGTAAGGCTTACACTTATTAGAAAATTGAATTTACACGCAGCCAGCATGGTAAGAAGATAATGCCAGCACAACGTGAAGTAGTATTGACAATCTCATTACTCGAGTTATCTATTAAAGAACAGATTATCGAACAATAAGAAAAATTATATAAGGAACTCTACTCTGATAATCCACTAAAATTTTGAGATAAATATAAAATATTTGCTAAAAGTACTCTACTAAATCCCAACACTATTATTCGAATCAAACAAATGGTGTATATACACCAGGATATTCAAGAATTTGATTAATAAATCAAAGAACTTCTGGATAAAGGATTAATTTAGAATAGCAAGAGTCCTCACACCAGCCCTACGTTCATGGTAAGGAACCATTCTCAAGAAAAAAGAGGAAATGCTAGAATGATAATCGACTACAAAAAGTTTAATGATAATACTATCTTCGATGGTTATTATATTCCTAACAAAATTGTCCCTTTCAATAGAGTTCAAGGAGTATCTTGGTCCTCAAAAATGAATTGCAAAAGCGGTTATTGGTAGATAAAAATAGATGAGAAAAGTATTCCTTTAACTACATTTAGTGCTCTACAAGGACATTATGAGTGGATAGCAATATCATTTGGTCTTAAAATAACCCCAAATATTTTAGAGAAGAATGGATAACATTTTCAACAACTTTAATCATTGTTGTTTAGTTTACATTGATGATATTCTTATCTTTTTCAAAACCATAGATTATCATAAAGATGATATCTTAGCTGTCACCCAAAAATGCATTGACTATGGTATTATACCTGAAAAAAAAACAAGTGCATTTATGCTGAACAAGAAATTAAATTTTTAGGGTAAGCGATAAAAGCCGGACAGATTATTCTACAAAAGCATATTCTCGAAAAAATAGAAAATTTTCCTTCAAAAATTAAAGACAGGAAGCAGCTAGAAAGGTTTCTTGGATGCCTTATCTATACTTCAGATTTCATTAAAGATTTAGCGAAACTAAGAAAACCATTGCAGCAGAAACTCAAAAAAGACGTAAGTTGGACATGGACTACTAATGATACAAAGATTGTTCAAAATTTCAAAAAAATATGTAAAAATCTTTCAGTTCTTAATTTGCCTAATGAAAGAGATGATTTATTCTTGAGACAGATGCCACCAATGAGTGTTGAAGTGCAGTACTCAAAATTAAAGAAGGCGAAAAACTATGCAAATATTGCAATGGAAACTTTAATCAGGCAGAATATAACTATCCCACAATGAAAAAAGAAATCCTTACAGCCATAAGGAGAATTGAAAAGTTCTTAATCTTTTTAGCCCCAAAACCTTTTCTTATTCGAACTAATTGCAAAGGAATACTTGATTTTGTGATAAACAATTTATCTAATATGTAAGTGTAAGGGCGATTCCTGCATTGTCAATTATAGCTTAGCTAATTTTTCTTTTCTATTGAACATATGCATGAATTAAAAAACTCTCTGATAGACAGTCTAACTCGAGAACTCGTCAGTAGTAATCATCAAAGCTAACCTCCTACCAGAAAAGGAGGAAATCTTTAATAAAATGTCACTCCTACTAGAACAGGTTACGCCTTCTAGTAAAGTCCTTATCGATAATCTAGAATTCCATACAATGAGTAAATCACGTTTTGGTCTACTGTCTACTGCTTATCTAATAGACCAAAGATTTTCCCTTCCAGAGTTACAAATTAGTTACCTTCAGTGTCCTTATGATATCCAAGAAAAAATAAGTTCTCATATTTGAGAAAAATGGTTTAATGAGTGGTATGTAGCTTGTATCGACTTTTATCATCATTATTCCTTTGACATTTGGGAGTCTTGGAGTACAACGATCTATTTTCTCGATAGATCTAGAGTTGATGGTATTTGTTTCCCAATAAATTCATTATTTGCAAATGATCCCGTCTTTGAAGTCTGGAAATACGGGATGATACTTTATTTCATAAAAATCCCATATCCAAAATTCTCATTTTTCTCAACCTTAACTAAATTCCAGCAATGCATGTTCAAAAGGATTCATTGGATTCTTGCATCTCCTAAAAGTCCAATAAAAATTTCAATTTGCAGATGCCTAACTTTAGAACTTTATAGCACTCTAATTGAATATGAAAATGAAAAAGTCAAACCAGCCAATTATCTTGTCCAAATCATTGATTGCGACGATCTCAATTATCAACAACAAAATTGGATTCATGGAAATTCGGTACATCTAGTTATTGATCCTGCATTGTTAAGAGTCATTGGATTTTTCAACATTTATCATCAATGTTGGGCATTAATCGAACAAAAAAAAAATATTCATGCATTGTGAAAACACTACTTTCGCCTATGATAATGAGTTTAAAGACTACATAAAGGTGGATGGAGCAATGTCAGAAGATATCTTTAATTATCTCTTTGATGTTGGAGCTAAAAAATTCTTATCTGAAAAAGAAAAAAAAATATCTCCTTGAATTATTTGAAGAATGGGATCCAGAGCATATTAAGCAACCTGATGAAGATTTTAATGAGTATCCAGATAGTGAGGGCTTGGAAGATATAATTGGAGATGAAGAAATACAGAATCTCAATACTGATGACTAGCCTTGTCATTATTAAAAATTCTGAAAAATAGTTACTTCATTATTGTATTATTTTGACAAGTGTCTGGTCTATAAAATAAAGTGTGTACTATAGAGTCAGTATGTACTATAACCATGTGAAAAAACTTTATATACTGTAATCATTAGGGCATCCTATGTACTCATATCCCTCTATAAATAGAGAGGTCGAGTGCTGAGAAAGGACACGGTTATTTGAGCATTCTTGATCACAAGAGAAGTTGAGATTCTCTATTTGTCTTTGAGCAAGCGTCTCTAATGATTTTAACTTAAGTCCCTCTTCAGAGCTTTCTATTGTAATATTTCCACTTTCAAGTCTTCAATAAAAGAAATTTCCCAGTAGAAAACATTATTCAATCGAACCTTATGTCCTAAATATTATAATTTATTGATTAAAGTCTCACCATCCTTTAAAATACTTAAAACTTGATTAGTAACTACTATCTGAGGTAGGAAACGAAACAGATCTGTGCTGTGCCTGACCTAAGGAAGGTGAGGTTTAGATTAGTAATCTCTGTAAACCGAACGCTAGAGGAACGCCGGAGTCCTGTGCCAACTAAGTTTAGATAATGGTAAAAACTCTCTAATTAAGCTTTAATTATTTTGCTAAGTATAGTGGACCATTAATCACAGAAAATATAATATTTATGAAATAAGTAGTAGATTACAATAACTAGTACTGGCAAAGTCTTTATAAGAAGTTAAAACCATAAAAACGAGGTATATTTCCTTTTTAGATGCTTATTTGCATAATTCATCTAATCCAGGGACCTTTTTGCAATGTCTAAAAGTTCAAGGACTAAAATAATAGGAAAAGGACCTAAAAATTAGTTACCTAAAAAAATAAGGTACCCTAAAATTACATTTCAAATTACCGGGAGCGAAAAATATTTACCAGAAAATATTAAGCACCTAAAAGTCACATATTGGTTATAAAAAGAAAGAAAGAGAAACAAACTAAATACCCAAAACATATTGTGTGCAAGCATATGTTGTACTAAGGGTCTGTATACGATAAGGATTAGTGTTGTGTGCAGTGGGCATTATTACGTACTGGATGAGCACATAGTGATAAATGCATGAAATCAGCATGGGGAGGCTGGCCTTGTGCATCTTTGCTCATTGATGACAAAATTTTTTACATTCTTTTGAGATGACCCTACATATGACCTTATATCGTATATTATTACTATTTAGGCTCTGTTCTTTTCGTAGTTTTATGGATTTAACTTAACTCTTCTCACTTTCATCAGCTCCTTCCTCCCATTTCTCACATCTTCCCATACTTTAAAAAAAATCCTACTCCTTCTCACTCCTTTCCACTCTTACCAACTTTCATCTATTTATTTCTACTCTTACATATAGCTATTATTTTTTATATTTTAAAAACTTTTATAATTAATGTAATTGTGTGTATGAATAGTCTAATAATAATTATGAAAAATTTTATTTATTTTTCGGATGTCATAGAAATACTTGTTAGTTGTGCTGAATATTGTCGATGACATAATTTTTGTTATGTACATTAAAGAAATAAGTTTTTCTACTTTGTTAAGCAGATGTTAGTTTTTCGCGTCTGATAGATATTTTGGATTTGATTCTGTATATGGAAGAGATGCTTAATTTTTTTTTTTTTTTTGCGTTGGTTACGAAATATTTGTTATAAGTTATGAAAGCGTGGATGATTGTTGCTGTATATATAATAGATTTATTTTTCGTTTATCGTAATTTGGGGCCAAATTTACAGATGTTTTTTCTGGTATAATGAAGAAATCTGTAAATTTTTTAGCGTTATTTGTAATTTGTGACAGGAAGTGTAAATATATTGTAAGTGTATTTTAAGCGGATATTTTTTTCCATGTGCTTTAATATCAAAATATTGAAAATTCTTCACACAAATGCAGATGATTGTTTTTCGTGTACTGAGGGGCTGTTCTTTTTGTTGGGACATATGGGTTAGTAAATGGATGAAATTGGTTGAGCTTGGTAGAAGTAGATTAAAATATGTTGAACTACGTATTTTTTATTGAAGTGGATTGAAGTAGGTTGAAGTGGGTATTTTTTTATTCAAGTAAGTTAAATTTGGTTGAAGTACGTTAAAGGGAGTTGAAGTTGATTGAAGTTGATTGAGTTTTTTTTTTTTTTTGTATGATAGGTAGAAGTTGGTTAAAATAGTGAAAAATGGGTTGAAGTTGGTTGAAGTGGGTTAAAGTGGGTTAAAGTTTATTAACCTGGGTTGAAGTGGGTAAAAATTAGTTGAAGTTAGTATTTTTTATTGAAGTTCGTGAAGTGAATTGATATGTATTGAAGTGAGTTGAGATAAGTAAATTTGAATTTACCAACAAAACGAACAAGACCTGAACATATGTGTATTTTTTTTATTGTTCGTATTTGGTTCATATATTCTAAACATACGTGTATTTTTTTCATTGTTCGTATTTGGTTAATATATGAAAAAAATATATCCGTAATTTATTTTACGAATAACGAAAATTACAATATTTTTGGGGGTAACAACGGCCATGAAACAATATTTTGCACCTGAGTAAACACAGAGGAATATTTTTTCAGTATGAGAAATTTTTTATTATCGATAATTACTATCACAAATAAAAGATTACATTAAAAAAATAAAATACATAACTTACATCAACTCTCCTGCTTCATTCAACTCTTTCCCACTCCTTCCCACTTCTTCTCACTCCTTCCCACTGCTTCCCACACCTTAAAAAAAAAGTCACTCCCACCAACTCCCACCAACTCCTTTTCCCCCTTTACCACTCGCACATATTCCACATCTGTAATTTCCCAACGAAAAGAATAAGGCTTTAGTTTCTATTTGTGAAGTTCATCCAGGCTAGTTATCCCTATAGGAGATTCAAATAATACGTTTCGTTCATCCGGTTATGCTATAGGAGATCCAAATAACTCAAAACTTTTGCGTCCCACTGCCTTATGTTATCTCAAGTGAATAGGCTGAATTATCCAATTAATTTGCCAGTTAGATATATTCTTTTCGTTGGAAAATGGGGATTGATAAATGTGTAAAGTTAGTTGAAATTTATAGAAGTGGGTTAAAAACGGCAGAAAGTGGTTTTTCTGTTAAACTGAATATAAGTAGGTTTAAGTAGTTGAAGTTGAAAACAATCGGTATATTATTTTTGATATGATGGACAAAAGTTGGTTAATGTAAGAAAGTGAGGTTTTTTTTTTTTTGATT
>NCQV01137020.1:0-11575 GCA_002740545.1 Lophocereus schottii | reverse complement strand
GTTATCTTCATAAAGAAAGATGCCCAAAATATACGTGCAATATATGGCTAATTTGTTTAGAGTTTGAAATAAATACACAATTGTCATAGCTACTTAATAATACATCAAGATGTAAAATGTGTATATCTTGTGCGTAAAAATATGTCCATATGTTCATACTGGATACCAAAATATGTCCATCTTTAATTCCAAAAATCTTTATGCAACCTGAAAATTATCCATAATCCCGTGGCTTATCATTCAGATGTAATCAATCCCATGGGTCACGATAGATGTAGGGTGTTATCTTGATTAACAACATCTATGCTATATGCATATTAGGGTGAAGTTTCATGTGCTGCCAAATACTCTTTACATATGTAATTGTTAGTAATGAGACTTGTGACAAGTATATTTTTGAATCTCCGTAGCTGTGGTTAAGGGACACTTCCTCATGAATTCATGGCCCTTGATCATAGATCAACCCTATTGTGATGATGTATACTATCTTGAAGATTCATGGTCCTAGCATGCCTTGATCTTTAGCAACTTGAGAAAGATACTTTCACATATGTGGATTTTTTATTCTCATACCAACTATATTTTAAGTTAAGCGTTAAAAAGTGATTAAAACTTCGCTATAGTTCTGCAGCTTAAATTTTAAAAAATTAAAAAGAAAAAGAAAGAAAAAAGTGAGTGAGATCAGAGATCTTGATGAGCAATATCCATTGAACTCAACCTCATGAAAAAGAAAAAAAAAAAAGCATGTATGATCCACAATTCAGGCAAATCTAAAATTGGATTCAAGAAATAAATCGACAAATTTATTACAATTAGTTGTTTGTTGTTGTATAAAACTAAACTTAACTATTTAAATAAACTAATTAGAAATATATATCTATAATTTATGTTAGGGGATACCGGATATCCCCTCATTTTTTGACACCCCAACCAAAAAAAGTACATAATACAGGAAGGTTACTTTTAGTTCTCTTTTAAGAAGAAATTATTTAATATATATTAATTAGAAATACATTTTAGTGGTCTTCATTTAAATAATTATAGTCTATTTAAAATAGTTGATTTTATAATAATAAGAAGATATCTAATTNNNNTCTAATTCACATCTATTGTTCACCTCTCTAAAACTTAGGCATCTACTATTCTCTAATCATTTTATTTCTTCATTTTAATTTGTTTATTTTATATAAAAATAACAGTTAATATAGAACTACATGTTCAAAATCTCCATAATTCATGCCTTTTTTTTTAAAGACAAGTACAAACTCACGCGTTTTACCAAATCAAAAAAGAAATATAATGGGCTGGTCCATATTTATATTTTACTAATTATTTTGGCATCTCGCATGAACGCTTAACCTTTGTATTCATTTGTCAACTCTCCAAGTTGTTATATGGACTGAGCATACACTTCTGGTCTGCGAGCGTTCGGGGAAATTTCTCCCCAATGCTCTATCTTCTTACTTCCACGTGTAAAAATAAGGGTCCCTTTCAGCATATTATAATTTTGTTTCCCGATTAAATTTCTAAAAGAGCTTCTGAAATTTTATGAGGATATTTTTCCGCAGATAGTTTACAGTGCGATGTTTTTTTTAAAAAAAAGGGCAGCACGGTGCACAAGTATTCCGCATTCACGCAGAGTCCGGGGAAGGGCCGCACCCCAAGGGGTGAATTGTAGGCAACCTAACCTGACTTTATCAATGACCGATTCCGCGGTTCGAACCCGTGACCTTTTGGTCACACGGAAACAACCTTACCGTTACTCCAAGTCTCCCCTTCAACCGAACAGTTCGATATTTGAAAACTCTTTTGTCAACCGAATTCTACGCTATATTAATTGTTGATTGTTGTTGTTATTATTCAATACTCTATTATTTTGGAAACCTGTCAAATGAAGATAAAAGAAAACGAGATTTTATATTTTGTATGCAATTAAGAACGTTGCAAGAAAGTATTCTTGTTTATTTGAAGAGTGTTGGAGTTTTTAGATAATGTCGGTATCTTTGTCGCTTACGTAGATGGGTTAGCTTCTTATAAAAGTCAAAAATCACACAGAATAAACTCTTTCAAAAAAGTATCAGACATATAAATAGACGGCGAGGGGCAAAATGGAGTATCATCATGTGCTGATGAAAAGAAAACTCAGAACCAGTTGGAATGACAAAGAAATATGAGACAGGAGAGGAAGTTGTTTTGAGAGTAGCATTCCAATATCTTTAGTTAATTATAGGACGTGATTTCGAAATATTTCGATGCTTCTATGCTTGATTCAATTTGCTATATATTTTAAATATTTTGTTGGAAGGCATTACAATATATTATCTGAAAGAGACCATCAATCTAATCTCTGTTGAATTTAAGAATTGTCAATATTGTGAATATCGTATACGTATATATGCCATATGATTAATTTTTAACCTAGTCAACTAATATGTACATAATTATTGCCGTTGAATACTTTATAGAAATTTGAAAGATCATGGAAGTATTAGCAAATGAAGTTGAAAAAAATTAGCGCTTATACTTGCATAATTAAGGATAACTATATCATATGACGTGTTGGATAATGAAGAAGTAAAATAAAAAGAAAAAAATATATCCACTTGACCGTGCAAAGCTTTAGAATGTCCAAAAGAGGGGAAAAGGGTTCAAAATCTCCAATCCCCTCTATAATTTGCATAATGAATTCCATTCTGTCCATTGTTCATGCATTGCAATAACTTATAAATCATAAATTATAAATCATCAATCCCAGTATGACACATGATTTTGTTGTGCGATTTTCCAATAAAAATATTTATAAGTATCATGTTGAACAACAACTCATAGTTCTTGTTGAACTAGTTTTAAGATTTCGTGATTAATCTAGATTAAATCTTAATTAACTAACCCACTATTACAAAGTAAAACCAGAAAGGTACCAAAAACAGTATATGCATCAAAACAGTTGGAAAAGGTCTATCCGAACTTAAATTGAAAACTAAAAATAAATGATGAGGGTTGAGCAAAGGATACCACGGATGCTTATGTACTACTGACGTCAGGTTTTTATATTCAGCAGAACCGTAGGACATGATTGCTGCAAAGGAGATGTATTGTTGTCCAATTGATCTTCTTGTAACGAAGTTAAGTTTCATAGTGTTGAACAATATTCATGAGTCACAACTAAGGGTGAAAAATGGATCAGATCAGATCGGATTAGATCAAGTTAGGTTACAGGCGGCCCGTTTACAAAGTAGACTAGGTCGAGTTATAATAAGCCTGTTAACTATTTGGATAGGGTTGGACTTTTTGTATAATAATCAGATCGGGTTGGGTTGGGTTAGCCCATGGACAACCCACTTTTGGTCTGTTTTAAAATAGAATAAACTTGTATCAAAAATTGTGTATAACAATTGTTATTATGTATAAAGTATTGGTAATAGACTTAACTAATTGTAACACGTAAACTGGTGTGTGAAGTAGGTTGATAAAATAATGGATCAATAAACAGACTATTAATGGAACGACCTAGTTTAACCTATTAATATGCCTTAATGGACTGGTTCAGTATTGACCCGATCTATTTATTGACCCGACTCTTTATTGGCCCTATTGTAAATGGACTGACCTGCTTTACCTAATAGGTACTTGGTCTATTCCCCACCCCTAATCATGACCATTCATGTTATTTTTGCTTGTGCTGTGTTCCTCATCACGTCCATTGGCCAAAGTAATCTTTATACTATAAATGCTAAAATGTGTAAGGGGTTGAGTGTTGAGAAAATGAAAAATGCTAACATGAGAGTAAATTTTGGGTAAATGTTATTTCACATCCGTTGATCAGAATCTTAGGCAATCTCAATCCTTTAATTTATCTCGATAATCGCATCAATAGATAACACATGTAATAATCTCTCTCTTTATTGGGCACATTAGGTCTTAAGTTCGATTCCTCCTCCCTCATTGTATTGTATAGCCCTTTATGGCTCCTACGAACCAAAAAGTTTTTTATTTCCATCATTGTTATTAATATTTTGTATTTTTCAATACAAATATAAATTTGAGCATGTATTATTAGAGATAATAGAATAATAAATACAATTTCCATCAGTATTATTATTGTTGTCGTCATTATCATTGTCGTCGTTGCTATCGTTCTATTTGATTTGACAATATAGTCAATATTAATTATGATAATATAATTATCAAAGAGATATTAAGATGTTATAATGGATATAAAGTTTTTTGTTAGTTCATTATTATAGAATACGTTCATATTTTAGAAGTTTTAACTTAGGAAAATCAAATTATAATTACTGAACAAGCCTCAAAATCGTATGTGACACCTTATTATTAACACATAATATAATATACACGATAATACAAAAATAATAAATATTTTTTATTTCCACGATTATTATTAATATTTGGTATTTTTCGATACAAATATTAATTTGAGCACGTATTACTAGAGATAATAGAAAAATAAATATGATTTCTATGATTATTTTTATTATTATTATTGTTGTTATTGTTGTCATTGTCGTTGTCGGTAATGTTATCTTCCTCTTTAAATGTAATAACATAGTCAATATTAATTATGATCATCTAATTATCAAAGAGAGATTAAAAGATTATAATGGATATAAAAGTTTTTATTATTTAATTATTATAGTATAAGTTCATATTTTAGAAGTTTTACCTTAAGGAAACCGAATTATAATTACAGAACAAGCCGTAAAATCTTATGTGACACCTTATTATTAACACATTATATAATATACACATTTATATAGAAATAATAAATATTTTTATTTCCATGATTATTATTATTCTTTTGTCTTTTCGATACAAATATACATTTGAGCATGTATTATTAGATAAATGGAAATATAAATATGATTTCTATGATTATTTCCATTATCACTATTGTTGTCGTCATTGTCGTTGTTGTCGCTGTTATCTTTCTCTTTAAATTTGATAACATAGTCAATATTAATTATGATCATATATATGTAAGGGTTGTGCTGAAAAATTGCATATTGTAAGCATAATATAACATATTGATAGGGTTGAAGTGAAATATAAAAAATTAAAAATAAAACACGATTATCATATTAGGCCTGTAAAGCTGAACTTCTTTCATATTTAATATAATCTGTTTAACAGAAGGAAATAGATGATATATTTTTCGCTTTCCTTCAAAGCATACATATCTTATAATTAAATTTGATTAATATAAATCTCAAAAGTATAATTAATGTTTTAACGTTTCAAATAAATTGACCAAAATCTAATCTATTTAACGCAAAAAAAAAAAAATGAAATAACTTTTGTTTTCTTTTAAACCAAACAAATCTAGTAAGCAAATTATCTTCATAAAGCACCCAAAATTATAGCTCATTCTTTACTGTTTAAAATAAAATGTCTCAAATCGCCATAACACTTCAAACTAAGAAATATCTCAACCAATAAATCTGAACTCAACCCATCTCTTGCAAGACAATATAAGGGCATGAGAAGTTTATATCAAAACCCATGAAGTTATTGAGTTGATATGAAAACCAAATATATAAACTATAAACATATAATTATATTAACATCTCTTAATGGGCCACTTTAAATAGCCAAAAAAGTTATAGATTAGCATAAATATAATGTTCAAATTATTTTCGTTGAAAGACAAATTTTATTTGTGTTACATGCGAAACTCAAACTAAACCAACTTCAAAGTAGTTTCTACCTAACTTAACTAGATAATTCACAACTTCATAAATTTTTGCTCACCAACAAAAGGAAGAGGTGGATTTTTTATCATTGGTGTCATAGATTGACTTATCATCACCCCATGTAGCGTGCTTCGGAATAAATTTACTATATACTGTCTTCATCATACTTATATAGACTTTGTCCATAATCATATAGTTTTCAATTGTTAATCCCATTGGTTACGCGCAAAGTTGCTGTATACTTAACTTTTTCATTGAGTTTTTCCATCATCTCCTCTAAATTATAATACTGATCATGTCTACTATAACTATTCGTTTATGATTTCGATAAGATATCTACAAAATGTCTATTTGTATATGCTCTATGCAAAGCACAGGTCTAGACTAATTGCTTAAATGAGGTGTAAAAATGCTTAAAATTTTCTTAGCATAAATATCCTTAAATTTTTTATGTGGACAATCATAAAAGTTAACGGGCATAAATCAAATATCAAAAAGTCGAAATGTTGAGTTTCTTCATTTGCAGTTTCTAGATCCATCACCAAATGATTGAAGATTTCGTTAATTGAAAGGTTATCAACAAACATTTAATTGTACGAATGTGTGCACAATTGGCCTATTGTAAAGCTGCATCAAATATATGAAAACATATCTGTTTCAGCTCAAGATAAGTATCCTGAATGGACCTTGCAAGCGAGGTAATCACTAGTCAAAGAACCTGCAAAAGAACTTTTAAAGGCCTCTGACACTAAAATTAGACAAGGAAGCCAAAGTGTACGATGAATGGAACCAAGCGGCGTTCAATGTAATAAATGTCTTACCCTAGTCGTTGATCATAGCTAAGCTTATATAGGGGTTTGAGGAGATCTTAGGTATGTTATACCAGTGCTCTTTCATTGGCTAAGTAGAGTTGGAGCATTTCTTCCATGAGGTTTTTGCCTGGCTTTGGATCTATGACCCAATAAACAATTCTACCTAAATTGATACCATTTCCATATATTTGATTACCCTATGTTAAATATTGGGGGTCATGTGGTTTAACTTCGTCAGAATACATTGGAATCACGTATCAATGAAGAGGCACAAGAAGGGTCTTTGATTCGTGATTCCATTTGTTTGGTTCAATTTACAAGTAAAAAAGATATCTGAAGACATTGATTTAATTCATAAACCCAAGGGGTGAGGGAAGCTATACGTGACCTAGAAGGTACTCACGAATTCAAACAACCTTTGGACTAAGTAATGAGAAACAAATACTCATTGAAGTCTGATCTCTTCCAATGTAACCGGTATGGAAAAGCCTCAAATGCATGCCACTTGTAAAGAAAGAGTTAACATGGAACGTTGATTAAAGCTACAAATCTCCTTCTAGTTTAATAACTGGATTAAGAATCATAACATTGCAAGTATTTTGCACCCTAATCCTAAACNAATTGCCAATCCACTTGTCACGGTCACAGTGTTTCTCCAACTAAATACAAGATACGACATGGAAAATGTTGGTCGGGCCTAATAGGTTTAGGCCCAATGGCCACTTATGTTGCCTAGAACAACAACCCTAACCACATCCCAAACTATATAAGGGGTGCTTAGGGGGTCAGCAAGTGAGACACGGATTACACCTCTCATATTCTCCTATTTCTCTCTCACGGCTGAACCACCATTCGTCGGGTTCTTGGGTTTAGGACGTGATTATTAAGACGACTCTGGTAGCCGCCTGATTTTCTTTATTATCGTAGATTTTTACCGACACTACGCTTCCGCATCCAGGTTAGTCTTAATTCTTCCTACAGAAAAAATTGACCTACTAATTTCTTATGAAGGTATTCTTAAAACGAATCAACGCACCCCCCACCCCCCCATTCTACGCATGTAGTAGGTGATTCATTTTGTGAAACTTTGAATGGTTCAACTGAGTTTAGCACAAAGTCAACCACACAGATAGCTCATCCATTAAACCCATGTGTTAACGGAAAATGGAATCTCAATGGGATTAGGAAAATTGATATAATGCTAAAAACCCAAATGTTCTTTTGGCAAGCTTATTGTAGTTCGGCCCAAATATGAGCAACCATTCTCAAAAGAAAACTTAGTGTAGATCCAATGTATTCTCTATGTCAAGATGAAATTGTATCTCATAATCACTTTTTTCCTCATTGCCAAACAACTAGAAAAGATCGGGAACAACTTGATAACCATCCTCGGCGAAAAGTGAGTCGCCAACCACATAAAATTGTTCTTTTTAACAATTGTTGAGTGGGTAGCAGGAATACCAGAGAAAATGAGGAAACAATACTCTCTAAAAGCTCCACTTCTTACGGAATATTCCACAGAAAGAAACAAATCAGTGTTTAGGAACAATACTTTCCATCCCTTAGCATGCCTTATCCATCTATATTATAATTTAAACCTAGTTATTGCTTATGTGGCGCTATAAGAGAAATTTGAGGTTCACGTGGCGCATCTACACTCTTTCCCTCCTTCTAGCTTATGTTTAAATTTCAGACAATACGAAGGAAAGTCTCAAGATATTATATGCAATGATAAATAGAAAGTAAAATCTTTACACCTTATAACAATTATATTAAATATTATTTTCTTACAAAAATAGACATTCAATCATCAATTTATGATAGATATATGGCAATTATATATGAAGTGAAATTTTCTGATTTATTTGTTCAAGCTTTCTCTTACTTTTTGGTTGATTATCAACCAAATTCCTGTTTGGTAATCCCCCGCCCCCTCCCCCATTATGTTGTTTTAATTTTTTTCTTCATCCACTGGCACGTAAAGAAAATTTATATTTTCAACTATTAGTCCGTTTTTTCTATGTATTCTGACAACGTGAATTATAATTTTCCCTTGATTTTTTCATATTATAGTTGCTGTGTTTGTTTTATGCATTTGATCATACATTCCTAATTGGTCAAGTTTACAAAGTGCACCAAGTTGATCAAATAGTCGTTGTATTTTACACAAGAGTAAAAAATCAAAGATCTATGATGGAGTATTGAAGCCTTTTCTTCTTAATTTTCCCTATTGGGTGAAAATTTTGACTAATTATAAAAAATAGTTATTGTGATCATATTAATTATTCTTTTCTTACAAAAATATATATTCATCATCAATTTATACAGACAAACAACAATTTTCATAAATATACATGAGCTAAATTAAAGGAACAATAAATAATATATAAATTTGTAAACATTCAAATCCTTCTAAACCTCCCTTCCACCATCAAAGAAAATATACACTTGGAGTATTTGGCAAATAGCTTTTTGAAGAGCCTTTTAGCCAAAAAGAGCTTTTATGATCAAAATTAGTTGTTTGACTAAATAAAAAGCTAACATAAGCGTTTGGTAAAAGAGCTTTTTAGAGGAGCTTGTTGGATCCAAAAAGTTAATTTAAAAAAGCGAATTCCATAAGTTTTTTGGAAGAGCTTTTTGAGGAATTAGTTTTTTATCTCACAACTTTATTAGAAACAGCTAATTTTACCAAACAGTTTTTCAACAAAAATCTAATTTAACAGTTAATACAAACAGCTAACTCAAACAGCTAACAGCTAATAGCTAATACAAACAGCTAACAGCCAACAGGTAACAACAGTTTGCCAAACAGGACCGCTATGTTCTAATTCATTCTCATTTCTTTTGTTGTTCTCCCAAGTTCGATGTACACATTTTAAATGGTCATTTGGATATTGTATAATTTTGGTCAATTTACCACAAAGACAGTCACATTTGCCTTTACCAGCATTACCACCTCAATTATTTATTATCACTAGCACTATCTTGTAGTTCCAACGCCATTCTCATTGACTTGCTAATTGATGATAAAGCGTTGAAGTCTTTTCTTCTTAACTTCCGCTATTGGGGAAAATTCTAATTAATTATTAAAAGAAATCAATGTAATCATATTAAATATTATTTTCTTATAAAATAGACATCCAATCATCAATTTATACAGATGTATGGCCATTAGCTAAATTAAGAAAACAACAAGTAATATGTAAATTTGTAAATATTAAAATTCGTTTGAATCTTCCCCCACCACCAAAAAAAATGACGCTATGTTCTAATTCATTCTTATTTTTTGTTGTTCCCCCTATTTTTGATGTACTTATTTTAGGTCGTCATTCTAATTTTGGATAATTTTGCTCAATTTAACATGAAAGACAACCACATTTACCTTTACCAGCATTAGCACATCACCACCTCAATTATTTATAAGATCATCACTAACACTATCGTATAGTCCCAACGATGTCCCCATTAACTTGCTAATTGATAGTCTTGATAATGGGTGGGCTTTAGTTTTCAGTTTAAACTCTATGTGGAAGAAAATATATTGCTCAAGTTTTCAGTTTGGAGCTCTTTTTTCTCCCACGGTAGTAGCATATTTTTAATTGACCTTTACAAACATTTCATGATACAAAAAATCATATTTTTAACTAATGTGGCTTGATTTGCTTCTAGTTTATGTGGAGTTTTATTGAGTTTGTTAACATAAGATTTTCTTGCCAATAAAATGACTTGGAGGATAAATCAAGTTAGGATTGAGTAAGTGCCCCTTTCGGATGTCAAAATGTACATAGATGGCTCACAAAGTTCAAATTTTGAATGCCACGTTATGTTTATTAGGTCCATAAGATACTTATGTTGATAAGGTCCATGAGATGCTTATCTTGATAAGCTACAGTGTAAATTTTCATATTTTCACATCAAAATATAATTCAAGTCTTAATGACAATGATCACCAGAAAATACATTTGTTAACTAAGAAACATAATTTGTGTTTTCATATATTTATTATTATTGTTGTTGTTGTCATTGTTGTTGTTGTTGTTGTTGTTGTTGTTGTTGTTATTATTATTATTATTATTATTATTATTATTATTATTATTATTATTCTATTCTTTTGGAAGCACATTCATACAAGTCCAATATTAGCATGCATCTTTTTTTATGAATCACAATTTTTTTTAAAAAAATTTGACAATAAGATTTTTATTTGTAAATACCCATGCAATAGGACGGGCACAAACTAGTAAGTGTACAAAACATGTCGTCTAAAATGGAGAATTTGAAATTGTTTGTTGGTTGGAGATCTCCCTTCCCCCTATCCCATCTCTATCCATTTTGTGAGGAGGCTCTCCGTTCCTTTGAATTCATTAAAATTAACTTTGATAGACCTCTCACAAATAACTCAGTTGTTAGCAGTTACATCATTTGTGATTGGACTAGAAAATTCATTACGACAATCACATTGCTCTATAGTGAAGCACATAGTCTAGTGGAAAAAGTAAGAGCACTTCAACATGGGCGACAAGTAGTGATGCAAGCAGGGTTTACCAAAGTTATAATTCAAAGTGAAAACAAAACAGTTATTCAAGCTATAAATAGGCAAGTAAAGACTCTTGGGTAGGTATCCTCCGTTGTTCATAACATCCACAATGGCTGCAATAAGGCACCAAGTCAAATTACATCATATCTATGGAGAAGCTAATATGACAGTTGATTGGCTCTCCAAGTTTGGCCAGAGCATACTACATTATTTCTCTTTGGTCTTGCTTTTTTCTACTCGTCTATAATCTATTTTAACTGATGATGTAGTTGGATGCATTGTTGTAAAAAGGGGTGTCTAATAGTTATTATTCTCTGACAATTGTTTTTTTAAACAAAAAAGTGAGAGCAGTTTAGTCAAAACTCACACCTTGTGAGTTCATCATTCCATCCAAAATGTGATTTTATATGAAATGTCCAAATCAAATAAAACATATGGAAATAGATGATACCATACCCATATACTCAATTACTTGAAATTGTCTGATCCAAAAAAATCAAGATACCATTCCTATA
>NCQV01136975.1:5457-17070 GCA_002740545.1 Lophocereus schottii | reverse complement strand
TTTAGAATTTTATTAGTTTAGTCATCAATATTAGTTTGGTCTAGAATTTTAGTAATCTAATTTCATAATCCATCCCTAAGGATCAACAACTGTTAATATTACGACGGTAAAACCGTGCACTTACAAAAAATCATGACATACAACTATCATATCCTTTCACATATTAGACAATGATACCCATTCTTTCCCAAATTCATTCCTATAATAAAATTTTTTTTGGTAATGTTAAAATATAATTTGCTTGGTGATGTTGTAAAGTTTATTTCACAAAGATCAATGATAAACGTAATTTGCTTTCATGAAGTAGTTTTTTTCACAATTCATATATCAAAGACTAACAGATATGCATACATATCTAAAAACTATACTATACAACTTTTTAATAAGTAAACAACTCCTTACATCTATAACTACAGCTAGACTTAGCAAAAATTGACCCGACTCAAACCCACATGAAAATTTTAGGTTTTAAGCACTATTTTCTCGACCAAAATCCGGAATAAACAGAACTCCAAAAATCAACAAAAATTTGGGTCAAACCCGACCCGAACCCTAACCTGCCTACTCAACCTGAATATTATATCCTCATAGTTTTATTTTTCTTTAGTTTTTCCCTCTTAACAATAACATTTTTTAATTATAATAAATCATTTAGAGAGACGTTTTATAATTATTGCATCCTTTCACATATTGGACGATGATACCCGTTCTTTCTCAAATTTATTCTCATAAAATAACATCATATACAACTAATAAATAGAAAAATTTTAGAAAATAGACATGAAATATCTAGTCTTAAGAAAATCAATTTAGTATAACACAACTATTAAAAATTTGCTAGTCATACCATAATATTCTTACTGAAATGAATACGTCTCATCGTATTTTAAATAATGTTATTCTGTAATAATCTAAAACTTTGATGTTACAATTAATAAATAATTGTAATATCTTGTGCGTTCATAATATTCTTTCATTTGGCTTCTTTCTAATTGATCTCGAGCTTCATGTCAGTGTTCCGCAATGGACCAACTTGTCATCAAGTTAGGATCGACAAACTAATAAAGAATACCTGATTAGTTAATGGTAGGTTAATTAAGAAAATATCACATTATTAAATGGGTTATTAGCAGGTCGAACTGCTTTAACCCATTGTTATGCTTTAGATGGGTCAGCCCATGGAATGACCCTGCCTACTATTAATATTTTAGTATACAGACCAATCCGCTTAAACATGACTCATTGTGTACGAGTACGTGATGTTCATATATCACATTAAAAAGTTTGAATATTTTTTGCATTCCTTTAAAAAATTATAGTTAGAATGCCTGTTTATTAAATATAGACAATTTAAAGTGATAAATATGCCAAGATTTTGATTTTGATAAAAAAATAATTTATAAAAGGAGGCTCCAAACTCGTTGGATTGACCTGAAACCCGTAGAACTGAAATACGTCCGCTCGTAGTTTACCCGAACCCGAAACACATCTAACCTATATATTACCCGAACTCGAATGTAGCCGACTCGTATTTAACCCGCCCTCCAGAATTGGCAAGTGTACTTACGACTTCCTATATCTTTTTACAGCTTCTTACATCTGGTTTACAATTCTTACAGCTCCTCACAATTGCTTACAACTCCTTATATTTTCTTACATCTTACAGTTATATTTTATCACTAAAAAGAGCAGACACTGCCTTATTATGCATTCTATACTTTTATATTTGGTCAAATAATGCTACTAGAAAAATGATCATAGTCTTGTGACTATTTATGTATTTACTAGCTTAGCCTAGTAATTATCAACAGAAAAGAAACATTCTCTTGCCTGTGATGCTTATGCTTCATTGCATGCAAGAAAAATTGGTCCGAAATAAAAGAATTTAGGTATGAGTGATGATACATATATTGTCGCAAGACACCTGCCTCATCATAAATTAGTATGTTTCATAATTTAAAATTGACAAATTTTCAAGGATTATAATTAATTCTAAATTGTTATGTTTAAATATTCGTCGGCTACACCAACAAAATATTAAATGATATCCTAATCTGATCAACTGCATCCATGAGAGCATATGATATAGGTATTTTAGAAATGTGATAAATTATGTATAAAACATAATTTACGTCATTTATAAGTTATAATATGCATATGCTATTTGATTATTCTATTTTTTCCAATTTAAAAAATTATAATATGATATTTACGTTAAAATAACACACTTAAAAAGTGTCTTATAGCAAGAAATTTATTATTTTGCTTTTGATATAAACAGAAGCTTACCTGTTAACTTTTTTCTTTTTTTTCTTGAGTATTATAAGCAATTCACCTATTGATTTCTTATAGAGGGCAATATAGTGGACTATTCAAAGATAGGAGATATAGAGCATAATTTGAGTCTAACGTAGACTAATCTCATAACATGATCAAGCCTCTAATGAAGCTCTTTGAAATCTAGGGCCTTTTTCTGTAGGAGGGGGGAAGAGGAAATTCACATCAACTTCCTACAAATTTTCCAAAATAACGCAAATTTTGAGACAGTAGGACTCATTAAAGCAATGCTCGTATTTTTCTACCCTCATTTTTTCTTTTTTAGTTTTGTAAATGTCTACCATATGTAACAGCTTGTTTCATTAATTCTCTTCTTCTTCTCTCCCTTCCATTTGTGTGTTTCACTTCATTCATTAATTTTGAAAGGCACATGAAAAAGAGATGTAAAACTTCTGAATAATTTGAATTAGAATAGATAAGAGATTGTGGTAATATAAATTTAGTTACATTTCATATGTTACTAGTCGGTTGAGAATATATTATGTATATCTTTAGATATATCTTTGGAAATATTGTATAATTTTTTTTGTGACAATCTTTGTGATATTTTTGCTATATTTATCTTCTAATTAGCTCCAAAGTTACCTCATAGAATAATGGGAATAGTTGCATACTTAGGGTTGTACATATTGTGAAGCTTTGATCAATAATAAGGTAAGAAAGTTGGAGGAGCACAACATGGAGCATCCTCATGCAAAACCACTGCTCTTCTTCTTCTTCTTCTTCTTCAGTTGGTCCATGGTATCATAACAACGCTAATCCAAAATCATTAAATTCATTTGCTCACGCCAATACTGTAGACATGACTAAGGGTGGAAAGAATAGAAGATTTGCAATCGAACCTCATTTAGCTTACCACCTTCATCTGTTCGGAGATTCACGTACTAATCACAGTAGAGGTTTTTCATGGTAACAATTATGATCTATCGGAAAAGGTTGTATGAACTGCCTTGAAAGAAGAAAAGAAGCTTGGGTTCATTGATGCAACCCAAACCAAACCAGAAGTCAAGGAAGGCGGCTTCACTTAATATCATGCTTGGGATATGGTGAAATCATTGGTATGCTCGTGGCTTCTTAACTTTAATTAAACGAAAAGCTACATTAAAGTGTGGCATAAGCTGAGACCTCCAAGGCAATATAGGAAGATCTCCAAAAGAGATACAAAGTTGTGAGTGCCCCCACAAATCTATCAACTAAAGGCCAATATCTCTGAATGTAGACAAGAAGTGAGGGATGAGCGTTGTTGGGTTTTACTTGAAACTGCGAGGGCTTTGGAGTGAACTTGACAATCATGTCAAGATCCCACAGTGTACTTGTGGAGGGTGATCATGTAAAGGCTGCAATGTAATATTGTATCTAAGATCGTGGCAATGTTCGAAGCCGAAAAAACATGTGAGCTTCTCCTTGGCTTGAGCAATAGTCTCCATTCCCAAGTTCGTGGTCAAATACTAGCCATCGAGCCCCTTCCTTCCTTGGAGAAAATATTCAATGTTGTTATCCAATATCAGCCATGTTGTCAAAACTCAGGCCACAAGTGAGAACGGGACGTGTAAACATTGCGGACGTTAAGGACATAGGGAGTCTAGTTGCTATAAGATCATAGGAAATCTGCCCATTTGGGGACCCTGCAGAAAGGGAAAAGGTCAAGGTAAAGCTTCCCATGGTGGTCGAGTAACAGAAAGAAGAGGCAAAGAGGGAGACTGCAAGACGGCGGATTCGGCTGGCCGAACTGGTTTTGGAGAGTTTACTTTTGGACAACAGCTAGCACTGAGAGTTAAGCATAAGGATCTAAGCAATAATGCACTTTCTGGACTCATGAGTGAATGAGTTCACAGATTCCTCAGCTTAATCGAACCCTCTAAGCCTGGTTACAAGAAGTTAACAGGCAAATCATTTGGATTATTGATTTTGGGGTGTCTCAACACACGACATGAGAATTGAAAAGTCTAAACCATAAGATGATAGTGACACACATTCTTGTGAATTTGCCTAATGGGGCGAATGTGATGACAAGTCTCCAAGGGAGTACAAATTTGAATTTCCCAATAAATTTGTATGAAGTTCTTTATACACCAAAATGTTTTTGTAACTTGATATCTATGGCACAACTAATTTAAGAATATGCATTGTGGTATTAGATGAAGACTTGTGTGTGATATAGGACGATACCACCAAGCGCCTAATTGGAGTGGGCAGATGGTCAGGAGAGGTTTACTTTTTCGACAAGTTCTCACCATCATCGGCTCAAGTAAATGTCGTAGCCTCTTCAAGGTCCCTGTCAAGGGAATCTATGTCTGATTCTTTGTCTCAAAAGTCATCCTCTGCATCGTCACTCGCATCAACCTCCTCATCTTGAAAATAAGTACGTTGGGTAATGGTAGTATCCACTAAAGCCACATCAATTACGTCATTCTAACTAGGGGGATTTCTTCATCGGCTTCCTCTTGCACCATTCCGTATTGTGGTTCATTTTCCGCATTTTCCCATAATGATTCACCCATGTTGTCAATGTCCTCAATATTAGGAAAATCAAAATAGTTGTGCGGATTTATTTTGATAACCATTCTCGATTGTGGTTCATTATGAAATCCAACATAGAACACTTGACGACTTTGGTAAGCCAATATGTAAAAGGTTCATTTGTTTGTAACCTACAAGTGACATTAACAAGTGTTGCACCGAACTTGACCCTTTTTATCCGTTTACCCTCAATGTAAACATCAAACTATTTACATTTGAATAATACAACTCTAGGACTTGTTCGATCTTTAAGGGCATCATACTCTAGCACAATTATCTCTTTTAAAACACCATAAGAGTCCTTCTCACCTTTTTCAGTTTCCCCTTCAATTACACCACCACTACTTTGAGTTTTTCTTTTTCCTAGATGCTTTTTTGTATGGAACCTAAATCCATTAATTATATAGCCTTCATAGCTACATACACCTTTCATTGAACCTCATGCTAAACACACCAATTCTTCTATCACTCTTTCATCCCCTTCATTCTGAAGCTTTACACCTTAGATATAAATACAACCATTATAACAAAAATATTGACATATGTTTAAAACTGAAATTTTTGGTTATGTCGGATTGTCATACTTTATTCTCAAAGCATTCCGAAAAGGTAATTCCTTGTACATCAATGGCATTTTCTTATTCACTGATAATTTAAACTGAAGGTTAGTAACTATGAAATTAAAAGAATTTTCATATTGTAGTAATATATTATTTCAACTTGTTGCCTACTGAGCACACTTACTCAAAAAAAGGTTCAGCCTCATTGCAATTTTTCAGGACATAAAGTCAAGCCAATTCCCAATCTTCAAAGCTTAATTGTTTAAAACTTGCCTTCCCAATTGGCTTTCCCGCCTTCCCAAAGATAGATAACTGATGGGGGAAGTTTGCCTCCTCAACCTCATTTCTGTCCGAACGATTAAATTTCATCTCCGTCATGGTCAAATATCTGGAGTAGAAGGTTAAACATTCATTTTGAATGTAACTTTATACAATACATCCTTCAGGATGAGTTGTGTTATGCACAGCACCTTTATATGTACGCATTTTCCTAGCAAGACCAAAAACCATTAAATTATCTCTACCTTTAAATTAACATAATGTCATGTGGGAAATTTAAGGACTTGTATTACCTTTCACCTCGGTACATCCAACGATATTGTACTGGCCCCACCAATCTAGATTCAGTTGCCAAATGGACAGCCAAGTGGACCATAACATCAAAGAATGCTGGAACAAATATACACTCTAGCTTTCTTAGAGTGATTGCTATACTTTTCTCCATTTGCTCCAACACATCCACAGTTAAAATCTTAGAACACAACTGCTTGAAATACCTGCTAAGTTCCACAAAGGGTTCAAGGACTTTATCATCCACAATACCTCAAAAGGCAGGCAAAAGCAAGTCTTGCATGAATGCATGACAATCATGGCTCTTCATTCCCAAAATCCTTCAATCCTCTGGTGTCACACATCATGAAATATTAGAAGAGAATCGATTAGGAGCAGATAACTTCATTAAAAATGCAGCCACTTGTCTCCTTTTGCTCAAGGTTAAGTTGAATGGTGCTTTAGGAACTTCGTACTTGTCTCCTACTAACTTAGCTCTTAATTTTTCATGCATTTTCATAGCAACAAGACCCAATCTAGCATTCAGTAAGTCCTTATTCTTACCGGGTATATCAAGCAAAGTTCCCAGTGTATTGTCACAAGTATTCTTTCCTATATGCATTACATCTAAGTTATGACAAATTAGAAGATGCCTCCAATAGGGAAGTTCAAAGAAGATGCTCCTTTTTTTCCCCCATTGGCGTACCAAATACCTTTCACCCTTCCTTTTCTTTCCCTTTGCATCTTTCCCGAACACATTCTCAACACCACTAAGTTCATCTAAAATGTCATACCCGGTAAGTGGAACAGGAGGAGGCCTTTTTCTCTACACTCTTATTAAAAGATGTCTTCTTAACCCTCAATTTATTATTTGCTTCTAAAAACCTACGATGACCCATATAGCACTGCTTTTTCCCATGACTCATTCTTTGTGAACATGTATCTTTATGACAGTTAGGACAAGCAAGAAACCCTCTTGTGCTCCAACCAAAAACATCTGCACATCCTAGTAAATCGTCAACAGTCCATATCAGCAACCCAAACATATCAAACAATTGTTAGCTATAGACACTAAATGTCCTTACTCCACCTCCCACAACACTTTTAGTTCAACTATTAGTGGTTATAAAAACACATCCATGTTGTTCCCCAGAGCTTTGGGCCCTAGAATTAATAGAGATAGCATGAAATTTGCAACTATTCATACACATCCAAGGAGGTAAATTGTATGGTACCAACATTGTTGGCCATATACTATACGGACTACTAATTTGTGCCCGTGGAATAAATCCATTAGTGAATAAGGCCAACCTTACATTTCGTGGATCTTAGGCAAAGTTAGCATATAATTCATCTAAATGCTTCCATGCCTTGGAGTTGACTGGATGTCTTATTTTCCCATCCTCAGAGCATCCCTCTTTGTGCCATCTCATATGCTCCGCATGCTCCTAGGACATGAATATCCTTTGAAGCTTAGGGATTATTGGAAAATGATGAAGGACTAATTGCGGCACTCTCCCAACCTTTAACTGTCATCATCATCAGTGTCAATAGGATTATCACCTTGGACACTAACCTTTTCTTTCCATCTTGAAGCATCACATTTAGGGCACTCATTTAAGCCTTTATTTTCCTTCCAATACAAAATGCAATAGTTAATGCATGCATCAATGTTCATATAATCCAATCCTAGAGCTCTCGTATAATTCTTCGCTTCGTAAGAATTTTGAGGAAAGTTTTCATCATAATTAAGTGCTCTGTAAAGTGCCTTAAGCAATATCGAAAATGATTTATCACTCCATTTACAACTCACTTTAATATGAAGCAATGTGATAAGAAACTCCAATCTGGTAAATGTCTTACAACCAGGATATAATGCTGCCTCGGCATCTTCCTTCAGTTTATAAAACTCCTTAGGAACCTCATTGCTACCTTCTCCATTGTATTGTTTGCAGTATTCTCAGGGTTATCACAAGTAAACACATTTGTTGCCTTACATAGTAATGGAGCCATATCATCATGAGCAAATAAACCATCACCTTTATCTAACAATTCATCATCCATCTCATCATCACTACTATTCGCTTGTTCCTTACTTTCTCCATGATGTATCCTGTATCCATGGATTATAGTCCCTTAGTATGCCTCGAACTATCAAGTGATTATGAATTGTGCTTCGATTTTGGAACAAACATAAATTATAATGAAGAGATGGACACCTCATCTCTATTCCCTCTTCTTAACCACTGAAAGCATACTCCAAAAATTAATTGACTCCCATGATATACTTGGGCTTTTCCCTATCACCCATTCCCTTATGATTCATCCAATTCCGATCCCTATCCATCTTTCAAGTAACTGTTACAAAGTCAAAAGCAAACACATCATCTTAAAGTTAAGCAAATTTCATACTATTTACCTCTTTACCTCCTTAATACGAGCAACAATGCAGGCAATACCAATTAATAATGTAACCTAAGATAGCATTAATAAGGCTTCACATGTTATTAGCCAAGAATATAAGCATATAAATAGTTTTAAAGTTAAATGTAAATTTATTATTGCATTATTAGATGTGAAATAAGCATAATTACCTGGACTAAATGGCTAATAGGAAATATATTCTAAAAACTAGCTTAAACCAAATCCTCATCTATAAACATAATGCAAATAGTGTTATTTCACTTCCAAAGCTCAAGTACAGGTATCTCTCCATAGAAAAGGCAATGTTAACTACACTAAGGAACGAAAAGTAAGTTATATATTAGAAGAGACCGTGGTAATACCTACAGGGCACCAATGGTATAAGAATGAAGGATAAAGGCCGAATCCTCTCAATTATTAGGAAATCTACTGTGTTATAAACAGAACTATACTATGCTTGTAGCCAAGATTGCTTCCAACTATTCATGAGCCCATACATCCATCAAATGTTGAAATTATAAGCCTTAACTTCATTGCTGTCACTTTAAGAATAATAAGAATTCCATATAATCACCAATCCAGAACAAATTATTCATCTCGAAGCACTTTACTTTCAGTGGTTTTTGGGTATGACAAGCTAATAAGCCCCCAGCTGGGTTTGGCCAAATGCAGTAGCGCAAGAAAGCAAATTGAAATGCAAAAAAAGATGATTGTGAATGAAGTATGCCATCGACACCCAGCACAGCAACTAATAAACAACAATGAATGAATATGCCAATAACTTTGACTGAAGAACTCACACTCACCACTGTGCACAGTCAATGTTTGGAATAAATAGGATTTGGGTAGTTAAGCTTGTGATTTTAATAGAGTTCATTCGAAATGTTCCAAAATCGGCCATATGGGGGGGAGGAAGAAAACGTATTTTCAATAACAAAGTAAACACATAAGATGGACAAGTGCCCATGGAAAACTAAGAAAGAAATGATACCTAACGTGACACAGTTCAAAAATTCGATGGAACCATGATGGATGAGGTGAGGGGAAGTTGAACACAGTGGAGACAAGGAGCCACAAAATGCAAGTAAACAATATGCTACAAAGGACAAAGGAGAATACTAGCATGATTAATTGACTAAAATGTCGATAAAGAAAAAGGGTACTTACCTTTTCTAAATTCACTATTGATGGAAGCTACAAGCTAGGACCACCTGGCACCTATATCATAAAGAACAGAAATCCTCAGTGAATTCATAGCAAATTTATCATTTAACCTAAAAGAGACATGATAAATTGTATACTCAAGTTAACATATCATCCATGTGTAGAGCATTACACAAATGATCTCCTAATGACCCCAAAAACTATGGAGGGCCATACACATCCCAATAATAGTCCATATGGATATCCTATAAGGTCTCCCTAGACCAAAGTAAATGCAGCCAAATGTTCTCCATTTTGGTTATTCCTTTCTTTGTGTCCACATGATTATGCACATAATAAACCACAACATATACAGACATAGAGTCTAAACTACTGTCAGTTACAGCTGATGTAGATTCCTCACAAGCACGTAACATAAGTTTCTATTCCTAAACCTGGGGTGAAAGTTTCTAACCAAATCAAGTCAACTACATAGCTCTATCATCTGATGTTCATTTGCAAGGAAATTCAAGTGAAGTATGAGCAGAAGCAAAGGCAAAAGTGCTTGCAGTAGAAATGCCAGTATATAAACAATTATTCATATGAAAATCAATTTGCAGCCCCTAGTACAACATAGACTCTTCAACTCTTCATCCCTTGTATTCTTCCTCTTTGAATTCTCTTAATGTTATTGCTGCTAGGAATCTCTTCATGTATTCCTTGCAACACTCCTTTAGTTCATATTGAACTTAAAAATTTAGAGTTTAATTTAATTATTAAAAGCACGCATACACTTCTTTTAGTCTATTCAATCAGGAGAATAACCCCAGAAAGGGCCCAAAAATAACCCCAGAAAGACCCCAGAAATAACCAAAAACATAATCCTATAAAGGTCCTTTTCTTGTGTTATTACTAATCTAAATACTTCCCTTCTCGTAAAACGCCCAAATAGATGTCACCTAAGGGAAAGAAGATGGAAAATTAAAGCAAAGCATCACTGACCTTTACATGGAATTTTTTTTTCCACTCACATTAGAGGATTGTGCACTATATATTTCCTTAAAAAGACGGCCAATGTGCTTCTTTCTCAAAATTTAGGATATTTAACTCCAAAAAGAAAAAAAAGAAAATCAACAATTTAATCAATGAATACAATTGAGGTTTTCCCCCTTTGATTCTTTAGGTTCCAGGTTAAATTTAGCTTCATATTGTTAGTGACGACAAACTACCATAACTTAAAATGGTTCATAAATTCATCTCCAAAGTAATTCCAACTTCCACTATTGAAAACACTTGTTTATAATAGAATAAGAATGCTGAAATAAACCTAATAATTAAATTTCTAAATAACCATGCCCGCAAGACCACAAAATCGACATAAATCAAATACAAATAAATGGGTGAAACTGAGAAAAGATACTTCGGATTTTGGAGTTCAAGTAACACACTTAAAAGGAATCTAAATTTGATAGGCATTTGAACCTACAAGCCGAACTGGTTAATGCCTTGCAATAGAATTGGTTCAAACATTAGCAGCCATAATGTAAGTTAAGTTTATCAATCTAAATTGACATATCCAATGGAACCACCATGATTTGCAAGGTTTTCTTCCATTTTCTTTTGAGAGAGTAAGTGGCAGGGGAGACTAAGAACCAAAGTCTAACACTCTAACTTCTAATCAAACCATGAAGCTTTGTTTCACTGCAACTTATTTGCTGACATCCTGAACTCATCAACCCTATCCTAGGGCCTACCACCCCACAAATTCTACAAATCAAATCCAACAACTCAATTGGGGTTGGATCATAAATAAATTGCACAAAAGAAACACATTCAGCAATAAGACCTTAGTCACTTGATTTAAAAAAAAAACCCTTGGACATAGACACAGTTTTTTGAAGCACCAAAACTTAGAGAACATGAAAGAGGTGGTTACAATGTAAGAAAAGTCCTTATTAGGATCAATGTTTTCATCATCACCTTCTTGAGGAAAATAAGCCTCACCCTCTTTAAGCTCAATGCCTGTCATCTTTCTCCTCAACACTCCAAAAAACACAAGAAAAACAAAAGTTTTACCCAC
>NCQV01136949.1:31058-44072 GCA_002740545.1 Lophocereus schottii | reverse complement strand
TTTTTAATCCATCCTAGGGTTTATATAGTGTCCTAATATGCCTCTATTTAATTTCAGAACTTTTGCAAGTTATTTGATAATTTTTTAGAATTATTTCGTGAATTGGATATGTGCTGGTTTTTATTTCAATAAATTTAAACATTGCGTTTTTAATATTTATTTCACCTTTTTTTAAGTATTATTGTGTCCAGAAAATTATATCCTTAAATTTGGGTAATTTTGTTAATTAATTTCGTATTTATATTAGTGCAGTTTATTCATTTTCTAATTTCAGATTTAATTTTCTGTTTTATTGTTCTGCAGCAGTTTTCTGTTTTAATTTTTCTAAAATTAATTAGATATAATTCTGGAGTTATAAGCTTATTAACTTGAAGAATATTAGTTTGAGTCAGTGTCTGTGATTTTTAATATTAATTTTCTGTTTATTATTTTCTATTTGCAGTTTTAGTAGAAGATTGAGTTGTTATTCTGTTTTTATTTTTCTAGTTTATTTAGGATAGCTATTCACTGTTTTATTTCCAGCATTAAATCTAGAATATTTAGGAGTAATATTAAGTATTCTTTCCATATTTTTATTTATTAAATTTGATTTATTTTAGAATTACAAAGAGAAAAGACAATCAATTGGACTAGTAAAATTATTTAGGATTAAATTAGTTTTTTTTTACATAATCTTTCCTCGTGGATCGATCCCTACTTTCCTATGCTATAAATATTATTTATAAATCGAAGTAGTAGTTAAATTTGTACCTCCACGACAAGCTTTACAAAAGGAGAGAAAAAAAAATATTCATATGTCAATAAAATGTTGACACCGCGGTCAGGAAGACAAGCAATATGACCGTGGGGAGCCAACACTAAAAAAATAGAAAAAAACGAGTAGTTGCAGAGACCACAAACTGTCTGTGATGAGCCCCACGATCCGTGGTCGGATGCTGTGGGCCGTGGTCTAAGTTTTGACCACGGTGCCGTTTCCCTTTCCCCTCACTTCATGTTCTTCACTCAACACTTTCTCTCTCTTCCTCCCTTCTCTCTCTCTAAAACCTCCATAACCAACAACTAAAATCTCCCTCAAATCTTCTCCATTTTTCTTCATTTTCACACCAAATTCCTCCCTTTTTCTTAATCTTCCCATTTGATCCACAAAATCTCATCTCTTTTCTTTTTCTTCTGCAAAATTCATCGTATCCTCATTCATCCACTATATCCATCCTTTTCTCTCTCTAATTCTTCACCTTTTTACTTATTTTCTTCAATTTTCTAGGTTTTAGTTCTTATTTTTGGTTTTAGTCTGTTTTTGGTTAGGTTTTGCAACCATGATACCAAACAAAAGGCAAAGGAGCACTAAGGAGGTTTGTTCATCAAGTCAAGCACCACTCCGACCTCGAAGGACTTCTAGAACATCAGCCGATACGCATACTAGAGGTAACATTCTTCACCCTCTTGGTTTGACTCATCTTGATCATGTTGCTAGGTCCAATTATTTGAATGAACTTATAGTAATAGCAACTAGATACTATGATGAGGATTTGTTAGCCTGATTGGGAATGTTGAATGATATTCATTAGTTGCTTTCTAGAGGTGTATGAGCCACTTTTTAGAACTCAAAAAGCATACATATCAGGACTTGACCTTAGAATTTCTAAGTACACTCCATGTTGAGGTCACTAGAAGACCTCAATGTCAAACTGGTTATATATCGTCTTATTTGCAGGGTCAATTGTATGAACTGAACTTAGGTACCTTCAACAGTATTTTTAGATCTCCCCCTAGCATGGACTTACCGAGTCGTCAAGTCCCCTGTGAATTCAACTCGAATGCATTTTGCGGTGAACTTTCGGGGAGTGTAAGGTACAATACCAGTTCATTGAAATGTACGCATATCAGGAACCCCTACATTAGAGTAGCTTAGCGTATCCTTACTTGTGCTCTGTTTGCTTAGAACGATAGTTTGAATGTCCCGAGACTTTCTGGGTTGTACTTTCTATCATGTATGCTCGATGGTGTCCAACTTGATCCAGGTTCATTCTTAGCTAGGTAATTGCATAGTGCTACTGTTAGCACTAAAGGTAGGATAGTCCTTGGTTGAATAATAACTACTATAGCTAGATTCTTAGGTGTCGAGCCCAATCTTGAGGATAGAGTTTCTAGATCTAAGTGGTTTGATCAAGTTACTTTTGAGATTATGAACTTTTGCAAAGTTGAAGCTGGCCGTTTGTGTTAGATTTACCCTGGGGATCAGCTTTTACCGCTTCCCAATGGAGATCACACTACTTTGCTTCACTGAGGTAACATTTACTGGGTGCATGGTGATGACGAGGCTATTTGACCTGAGCCCCACCAACCTGCCCCTTACTCTAGTCAAGCAGGACCCAAGTCTTCCCCTCAACGGCCCCCACCTGACTATTCTGATATCCAAGAAATCCTTAGGTCCATTCAAGAGGAACAAGTTTTCCTCCGAGCCTTTGTGGCTTCAGAGAGTGTCGCTCTTCAGGACTTTATCCAAGAGCGCCATCATGAGCTTCGTGGGTTGCTTGCTTCCCAAACCCAATATTTCTAAGACTATAAGGTATGTCTAGAGACCTGGCGAGATTGACATATCTCTTATTGACAACCACCTCATCCTCCTCCACCTCTTCCTCTTTGATTTTGATTTCTACTACTCCGCTTCCCCTTTTTATTATGATGTGCCCACATTAATGGCAATGTGTGATTCAAGCGTCAAGGAGTTAATTATTATATTTGGTGCCTGATGCCTGTTTTTGTTTAGTGTCTTTATTTTTGCTTTGTATATATTTTTAGTGGTAGTTTTTATAATATTTGTTTTATTTTTTAATTTTAATAGTGCATTTAGTTTTCTTTTGGGTTGCATTTTAGTTTCTTTCTTTTGTTAGTTTCTTTTGCATTTTAATTTGCATTGTTTGTAGAAGCACCAAAAAAAAGCCAAATAAAAAACGAATAAAAAAATGAAAAAAATCCCGCGGTGATGATCATTATAGATTTGGTAGTTTTCTTTGGTTTGTTTGATCCTTTGATTCGCCCACATTGTGTATAAAAATTTGCGAATGAATTCTAGAACTGAATTCCATGTTTTGACCACATGTTGAATGCGAATTGATTTTCCCTATGAGTCTTTACATCAAATTTTGGCATGGTTACTAGCTAGTTTTGACTGTGGCAGAAGTCCCGTGAGACTTTGAGCCTTTAGAGACTGTTTATCATTATTAGTCTCATATTTTCTTTCATATGTGACTCTTCCTTGGCGTCATTTCTCTAAAACTTGCCTTGATTCTCATTCAAGATCACATTTTGCATATGCATTAATTAGGTAATGTGATTGAGGCATTTTTCTTTCTTTGATTTATTTGAAACCTATGGCCAAATAGCCACCCTTGTTGTGTATTGTATCCCTAGTTAGCCCCATTGAGCTTATAACCATTTTTCTTGATCTGAACCTCGTACTTTTAGCCCGTGGCAAAATACTTGTCCTACGCTTACACCAAGGGTAGAGGAGCATCACATTCTGTTGCGTCAAGTTTGATAGGGCGCTAGCAAGGTGGATTGTTATTCTCTTTAGTGAATTTTGGCTATTTAATGCAGGGATACAAACATTTGATTAATCCCTTATTTTACTGTGTAAAGTTTAGAGAAGAGTTTGATTTTAAAGTTCGTTATGGAATTCCCTTGACTATTCCTTTTTTTTAAAAAAAAAAAGATTTGAACCAAAAAAAAAGAAAAAAATTCGAAGAAAGTGATTAGCCTTGGTAGGAATGTAAGGTATTAGTGATTTTCAACTCTATCTCTTTTCATTTGGGATTTATTTTGTTGATGAGTTGATAAGGTTCGAGAAGGATGCAGTGCGATACATTGGAATTGTTTAAGTTGTTAGTTTATGGCTTTTAGCTCATCATTTCCAAAAATATTTATTCCCTTCTCACATTTACCCTAAGCCCCGTTACATCCCTATGAAAGTCCCCATGATTGTTTAGTGTATTTGCATTCTAGTGTTGGTAAATTTGAGAATCTTATCAAGCCTATGGTAGATTTGTGTCTAAGGAATAAGAATTGAGAGAACCTTCATATATATACATTGTCAAATACATGAGTGCTGAGTGCCACATAACTATAGTGAGGTTCTACTGGCCTTGCTGGTCTTACTCGTTTCATACGCTAGAATGATTATATTTGATAATTTGGAGGATGATTGGTTCAAGTTTTGCATTATGGTCTATAAGAAGTTTTTGTAATTTCATTCCCTAGTCTGTTTGTTAACTATATTTTTGTATCTTTTTGGGCTACCATTGGACCATCCTTGCCATTTGAAACTACCTATGCCTACCTTGAGGAGGCTGTGTATGTCTTTTATCCTTACATTGCTTGAGGACAAGCAACAGGTCAAGCATGGTGGAGTTTGATAAGTGCTTAATATGTACATCTTTTTAGGGTTATTTTGCCTCATTTTTAGGAGGATTTTGTTCTTAATGATGTTATTTACTCTCGTATTCTCGATTTATGCTTGGGTGTAGTTGATTTATATATTTTGTAGGATTTTTAGTCTTTTTACCCAGCATTTGCCCTTTAATGGCTGTATTTTCACCTCCCCCATGGTTATCCATGTTATGCCAGGACCGTAGAGTAAAGAAAGAGCAAAAGTTTGGATCCAGCACAGACCACGGTCAGACCGCGGTGCACACCACGAACCATGGTATGCCTGTAACTATTGCCTCTTCATTTTCCCATGGCTGTGTGGCTAAGACCAATTGAAGTTTTCTGCAAATGGGAATGTTCTGCAGTGAATGAAAAGCATCTCCCAAGCAATCCAAAGCAAGCAAGCAAGTAGGATTAGAGAAGTTTAGTTTAGTTTAGTTTAGTTTCCCTCAAATCTTGTTCTTTGTTTAGTTTTCAGTGAGTTTTGAGTATGGGAGTTTGATCCTGATGCGGTTTTAAAGCCCATGGTGAAGGCCATCTCAAACAAGTCCCTTCCGTTCAAGATTTCATCGATCTTCTTGGCTAGTTTATCTTTTATCATATCTCAGTAGTTTTCTTAATCTAAGTAGTTTTTGGAATCGTTATTGGATTATGTTTTGATTTTTAAGGAATTGTGCTTATTTTTAATGATTGGTTTGATTCCATTCTATCAAGTGTTTGATATATCGTGAGTTGATTTTTGGCCAAAATTTACTTGCACACTTGAAACAATCAAGTAAACATTCGAAAGACGACATTTGATTATTGGACTGCTTGAATAAACATTGCATAACTTTCTCTCGAAAAGAGTGATTTATATGTTAGGAGGGCTAATAAGTAATCAAATATATTAAGCTTGGATCAAGTCAAATCAGTTTGAAAGAATGACATTTGCTTAGTTTAGGTAAATTTGATTGATTTCGAAAGAATAGATCAAGTTTCTTGATGAGATTGCAATTCCTTGGAATTAATCAATCAAAGAATAGCACATGTTTATTCATTTTGATCAAATTCTCTTCCATAACTGCAAAAATTCCTGGACATTTTTCTCGTATTGATTTAGAAAGTTTATTTGCAGTAGTTAATCGAATCCACTGGAAATTGAGTTTTGCTTAGCATATTCTGACAAGACTAGGCTCGATAGATTACTTTAGTCCCTGAGAAACGATATCTTTTATCTATAGCACAAACACTCGTGCGCTTGCGATAGTGTTGGTTAGTCACTCATTAAATGGCTGTGAAGATTTCCTAGAGTAGATCAAGCTATGTGTAATGAATTCAACTTAGGGAGTAATGATTGGCTGAAACACATATACAACAACTGGGAGGGTTTGGTACAAGTTTATTTCAAGGAGGATTTCTTAGGGGGGATTATGAGGACTACGTCAGGTTCTAAGAGCCAAAATGCTATGTTTGGCAATTTGACAACTCCAATATTGAGTTTAGTAGAGTTTTGGGTTATGTTTATGCATGCCTTAAGTCCCAGCAGTATCGAGAGAGTAAGGCTAAAAATGCCTTCTTAATCTCCCTCCCTAAGTTGAGGATGCTTATGGACATAGAAAAACATGGGAGGGTCATGCACACACACACTAACTTCTACATCTTTTGCAATTAGTTATGTGATGCATTGTTTAAATGTGAGATATTAAGCATCAGCACTATAGAGGGTGACACCACTTATAAAATGGTGGATAAAAGGCATTAGACATATAGATATGTTGTGTATAACAAGGAATCCCAGGATGTTAGATGCATATGCTCATATTTTGCTCGTGTTAAAGTCATTGAAAGAGATTCCTGCATGCTTTATAGTTGATAGATGGACCAAACTCATAGCCAAGAAACCTGTCTTTGAGTTTGACATAATTGTGTCCACACGCGTGGACAAGTGTGGTAGCAAAGTAGGATGATTTCTAATACCTGGTCACTGCAGTATAAGTGCATGGATTTGGTAGGGCGAGATGTAGATAAGCTATAATACATGAGAAATGCAGCCGAATCAATTCAACAGAAGCTTGAAGAAGTGGTTGGTGGTGGTTCCATGAGTAATGCATCTATAGATCTTCAGGCATATTTTGGGTGTACGGTGACCAATGTAGTTGAAATACAACCCCCTCTAATTTTAGTCATGACACAAAGAGGAAAGAGAATGAAGATAGGAGTTGAGAAAGCAGTTGAGCAGCAAATGCATATGCGAATGTGCCATTACAGCAAGCAGGTCACTTCGCATGACAATAGAAGCTATCTTGAGAAGAGGAACTAGCACTCTATATCAAGAGTATGTATACCAATTTTTCATTTGGCATGCTTTTCACTTTAAAAATGTCGATTGTTTTTCTAACATTTTATTTTTTTTGTATTTTTCTTCACTTGTTCGTGGATTTTGCCTGTTTCTTTCTATTTTCCCTTCATGTTTTATGTGGTGGGTTAAGTAAATTTGATTTTTTTTTCTTTCAGTTTATAATTTTAAACTTAGGTGCATAAAGAGTTTCTCAACCTTTGAACGTACTGAAATGGGATGCCTTTCCATGAAATTTCTGCGTCTATGTTATGCCTCGAGGGCACCACGGTCATTTTTTTTTTGGGGCTAGTGCTCTATGTTCTGTGGGCTACATATTGTGAGCTACATATTGCTGCATTATCATTACCATTGTCCTTATGATGGGTTAACCATTATTATGGTTGAGCAAGTTCTGACAAGAATTATGCATTATTATGAATGATAATGCATCGAATCATATTGCCATGGGTGTTCAAGGTTCATGCAATTGAATCGTGTTTGTTTGGATGTCTTCTTCTGGTATAATGCCAAGCGCAGACATTGGCACTACAGCAAGCTTGGTTTTTGAGGTGCTTTTGTAGAACATGGTTTGTGGTTTTTTAGCTTTGTAGCTGATGGGGAAAGTTATTGGGTAATTTTGTTCCAAATCACTATAATGGAGAGCCCTGAAGCTTGGTTTATTGATGCTTTTTTTTTATATACTTTACCCTTATTTTGATATAGTTCGAAGGAATGCTTTTGATTTCAGCTATCCGTTTTACCATGGCTTTATGTTGCCGTGATTTTATTTTGAAAATTTGAGAGTTGAGATTAATATTTCCTGGGCGCTCACTAGTTCTCAGAACTTGTGGTGAACTTCCCCTTTTTTCATGCAAGATTGCATTTCTTTGCTCAAGATTTTGGTCAAGATTTTGTTCTACACCCTGCATTCCTACACCAAAATTGTACAAAAGAAGACCTGTTTAATCACTACGTGATGTAGGGCAAGAATAAGTGGAGAAATTTAAGCCCTTTCCTCCTTGCTGGTTGTCGCGTTTTTTGCTAGGAAGTCGACTCCTAATTTAAGTGTGAGTTATTTTCTTGTAATTTCTTCATTGCCCACATAGTCATTTCTCTCATTCTTCCCTTGTATTGTTGCCGAGGTGCATTTTCCATGTTGTTATTTGCTCAAAAAACATGTTTTAGTTAGAAAATTACAGCAAAGGTGCGTTTTTATAACAGTATTATTTACCTATGCTAAAAAAACTTGCAAAAAATATCCCCCTTTTGATCATGTTGAGCTTTAGTTACATCATTGGATTGTATTAATGGTTATTGTTCCTCTCTCTTGAGAATTCTGCTAGATTCTTTGTATAGAATATTTACTTGTGCATTAAAGAGAGAAAAAACACATTATTAATAGGTAACTACTTTTTGAAGTTTTCCTTAGTGTTCTAGGGAGACTTGGTGTTTTTGAAATTAATGATTTAAGGGTTGTGGGGATTTAGGATTTTTATAGTTTTAATAAGTACCATTAGGGTTTTGGTCAAAACGGTACTTGCTTACTTAATCTATCGATCACTTGTCTGAATCATGGAATTGGGTGGGTTTGAACTTCGATTTGGTTTTAAGTAAACTAAGATTGGATTGCCTAGGGATGATCACATGATTGCTTGTTAATGCAGTTGCCTAGGATTATATCTTGAAGGAAAGGGCATTGGTTGTTATGTCCTCATTGGATAGATTAATAATTTTGTTACAGGTTTGCTACTCCATGACCATTTGCCATCTTTCTTAGGGCTCAACTTGATGTATGGGTCATCTATCCATTTCTCAAGGATTTTTGTGTGATGCATTATGTTTATGATATGAATACATGTTCTTGTTGAAGTAGAATGCATAAAACTGAAGATGCAATTTTTAAACATTGATGTTTTTAGGATCCTTGGTGAATTTACCACCCAATTGCTGATTGTCACGTAGCTAATGAACATTTCAGCTGTTTTGGTATAATTCATATCGTTGATTTATTATATGCTGGTCTTTTTCTCCATGCTTCTTCATCCTTCTGTGCATGTGTTTTTTTGCGGGGTGGGGCATTGTTCCGTGCATCCTCTGTTAATACTTCATACATCATGATATATCGGCTCTTAATTTGCAGCATTTCATGATGTTATTTAAATCTTACCAATGCCCCTTTACTCTATTTTCAGCTGATCAGTTTTAATTAACGTAGGCATAGAGGCTTTTGTTTCCTATTGCTTAGATTATAGTTCATAATCTATAATCCAAGCATATGATTATAAATAGGATTAGATACATGGGAAAAGGTGGGCATTAGCCCGAAGCTACCAAAGGATTTTGTTGTTTAAATTTAATCCTTGCTGGATATGGCACAATGAGCCAAAAACAAAATGGGACCTTACGCCTTCTTGTGGCAAGTCTCATAGGTGTTGTTTTTTGTTTCCTAGTTTGAGTTTCTGTTTCACTCTTCTCAGCATGTAAGGTATGTAGTCCATTTCATTCCCTCCATTGTTATTTGATGGCTCCGTATTTGTGGTCATTATAGTTGTTACAATTTCTCTAGATTTAGCTAAATCTAGTTAACTACATTGTGACCACTATTGCGCAGTTGCCTGGAGATGGTCCAAGCCAAATTCAAACTCTAAATAATGTGCCAACAGTATGACTACTACTCTTTTATCATTTTCGTACATCTAAAAGTAAGCATAGGTTTTAGCTTAGCCTCATTGTTGTTGGAATGCAATTGATCCCTTTCTAGGGGTTAGTCCTCACTCTTGACCAATATTGGCTTGAGGTTTTAAACTTTGAATAATTAGAAGATTGGTGTTTCTTACTCCTTTATATGGTAGACAATAATGTGTTTGTTTCGGCTTTTGTTTCACGGCATCCACTTTTGTAGCTGTACACTAAAACTTCTTATTCCTTCCTATTTTTGGATACTTACCTCTGAAATGATCTTCAACCCAAGCAAACAACCCATTGTGGATACTTCAAAATTTAAAGAACTACTGTGCTTATGGCCTAGGCAAGTGACCATACTTTTGGATCTCTTAATTTATTAGGGGTAGTTTGAACTCTGTTAGCTACTAGTGAAGCAGTTCACATTGAGGGTTGCTGCTGTCTATCCTCTGGTTTGGACAATCAAATTGAAATTTGTCAATGAATGTTGATCATTTTTTGGCATAGGATCTAGAAGTTAATAAAAGTGTTTTTCCTTAATTGATTTTCTGACCTCTTCATAACTTTGTCTTTGTTTTGGCAGATTTGGTCCCAATCAAATCCCACAGGTGCAGAAAAACTACTAGCCGGCATTGTACAATTTGAACCCCACTTTTATCTCCACAAACTATGGGGTGATCCAAAAGAGGTACATGAAACTTGCCTAATACTTTGATATCATATCACATTTAGTTCATGTATAATCAATGGCAGCTAGTTCTAGAAGAGGTATACTGTAATAAGTCTTATTGATGAAGACAGATGCAATCTTGTAAAAAAGAAGTGCATCTTAAACCTTTACCTTGATGCCTCTTTTTGCCATTCTTCTATCTGTTTGATCTGGCGATCAATAATGTATTTGGGCGACCTTAAAAGTCTTTGGATCTGTGAGTTTGAATTCCGAACCTTTGGCTTTCGCAAGATCTTCCCCACAAACCAAAGTATCCCATGAGCTTCACAGTTGGTTATGATCAGAGGCATAATATTGATGCAGTTGCTAAAAAGGTTTGCCTCCTGAAATTTCTTGTCGTATTTCTTCTATGGGCCAATATTTAAGTTGTTTCATCATTAAACACAGTTCTCAAAAGACTTCACTATTCTTCTTTTCCACTATGATGGGAGGACAACTGAATGGGATCAGTTTGAGTGGTTAAAGAGTGCCATTCATATTAGTGCTTGAAAACAGACAAAATGGTAAGTTGGCTAATCGTTTATAACTTTTCACCAGGCTTGCTCTGATTATTCACTGCACTAATTTATCTTCCCTTTATGTCAAAGGTGGTTTGCAAAGCGATTTCTTCATCCTGATATTGCGGCACCCTATGACTATATTTTTTGTCTGGGATGAAGATTTAGGAGCGAATAGCTTCAACGTTGAAAAGTCGGTCTTACCCCTATCTAGTTATGAATTTTGAGCTATTTGCGACAATTTCATCATTCTAATGTTGCCCTTCAACTCCATGTAACACCCCCAAATTAAACATGTTTCACTGCTTGTATTTTTCTTAATAAATCCCTTAATTATAATGTAGACAACCTAATGATAGGGGCATTACCGCCGTCCAAAAGGACAAGGCTTGAAACATGAGTGTCATAAATGATATAGTTAAGCATAGCTTCAATCATACACATACACACCTGATCAATCCATATATAATCAACTGTTAACGAACATAATGTTTTTACACTATAGTAAAAACAATTCGCCATGTAATCTGCATCTCCATCCACTAAAGATTTCAATCTACAGCTCTAAAAATATGCATACACTGTATCAGTGTTGATCTATCCATATTCCCTTGCTTAACTTGCTCTCTTCTGCTGGTTTACTAGCATGAAGATGATTCTCTAAGCATTTGCCTAAAACAAAACATGAAAAATATTTCGAACTGCGAGCCAAAGCTCAGTATATGCATTCCTGTATTGTTAAATGATCATTAAAACACTTGTTGGGCCTGCTTTGCATTTCATTTTAAGTTAAAACAGTGAATGAGATGAATATAAAACTGTATTGCTAGTTATTATCTAATAGCGAACCCCTTGATACTGTTATGATCTATGAATAGGTGTACACCTGCCAAGCCGATTGGGGGACCTGGCCTGAAGCTGCGCGGGTAACTGAAGGGCGAATGTCCTATAGATCATAACTGGCGGGGTCACTAATTAATGATAAATCACCGTATGAATTGATTCATTGATGTACTTACCGAAACATGATGATTTTGATAAATACACTCTGATTTCTAAAGATACAGGCAATGAACGTACCTGAAGTCCTTAAAATGATATTTCACTTGATAATACTTATGCACAATGGAAACGATAGACTAGGCCCCAACTCTGCTAAAAAAAATGTAATTATAGGTAAATGCAGTTAGTAAACAATATTTGCTCCCGGAATTTGTAACTTTAACGAAAATTGATTAATTAAAGAGCTTCCACCATTCCAATAATTCAATATAAGATAAGTTACAACAAAATGATTTGAAAAATGCATCAATTAGGGTTATTGAACTTGAAATACAATAAACTGAAACAAAATAGACCAAATTGGAATGATTGAGGTGATAATGAAAAGATTTTAATTGATATAAATAAAATATGGGTTTTTGATATTTCTGAAATGGATAATAGAAGATTCTGAATGTATAATAGAAAGCTCAATGCCATGATGGGTGTTGTAAGGTTCATAAAGGCTCAAATAACCTCTGTTTGATCCATTAAACACTGATTTCTTTCTTCACATAACACCGTTTGATGGTCTACTTTAGAAAATTCATATCATCACTCTTGACCTCCAATTGAGATATAAAACCCCACTATGAAAAGCTCATAATGTACACTAAAACTTTTATTCAGATACAAAGCATGATTCACGTAGTAAGGTCCCTAAAATTAGGGTAGAACACCGACGTGCACAATTTCAGTTCAATCTGCGTAGTCGTAGCAAAATGACCATAACCTTTTCCACAGAACTTGGATTAAGGTGATTCAAAAGGCATTTGAAAGATGACTCATTGATCTATCCACATACCAAAAACAACAATTTTTTAATGACCCAAGCAATACTAGCCTTTTCGTCAGGTCCCCTGTTTACAAATGCTCCCAGTTTCAATGTATTCTGCGCAACCTTCAGTAAATTGGTCATAACTTTTCCCACATAACTCGAAATTACGTAATTCTAGAGCCTATGGAAAGCTAATTCATCAAGATATCACTATAATAGAATTCATAAATTTTTAATGTGCTAATTAATACCAGTTTTCTCCCAAAGTGACCCTTATTTCAGGTCTATTTACTGCTCAATAATCACATTTTTCAATCTTTGCTTCACATAACCACCCATTCAAATCACTTTAACTTATATAAATTAGCATAAATGTCTTGATACTCATTAACATTGTCAAAGATCACAAAATTCCATTTAAAATAATCAAAATCCATCATCACACCCTAAACTTGCATGAACATGAACACCCTCCATCTTTTCTTTCTTTCAAGATGATCCAACCAATACAATATCAAAATAACTCTTGATTACATCA
>NCQV01136949.1:4008-20363 GCA_002740545.1 Lophocereus schottii | reverse complement strand
ACCTCAATCTTTATCATTAGGCTAAGGTTTCATTGGTTTGCCTGTTATATAAATAATCAGACAATCTCAACACATTATGTTAGGAAAAATTTAACAGTGAAATTTGAGCTATGTATATGCGGAAACGTGATAAAGGATGTAGACATTTGAGAACATTAGAATAAGATCAAAGAGATAATAGTAGATACAAGATTTTTACATGGAAACCTAAATTGGGAGAAAACCACAGGCACGGGCCCAACAATGGTACAAAGATTTACTATTATAGGATTGAGTACAAAATGATCTCAAGTGCAAGTCAAAATAGGTCGATATAGAAGATAGATAAAGATTTTAAACCGACAGCAAAATTGAAAGAATAAAATATGCCAAACCCTCACCCAAGAAAAATATGGAGCAGAAAAGGCTCCAACGACTCATAAACCCCTCATAAAATGGCCATGAGAGGGATGTGCCCAAAGGCATTCCTGAATGCCAAAATGTCTCAACATGCTCACACTATGGTTGGACAATTGCCACATACCTAATGCTTACCAGAGATGCCCAATATATAAGATTTCCAAATTGAAACTCCCTCAATAAAGAAGGAGAGATCAAATGTTAAAGCATAAATTATCCACATAAAGGCTCATAAAAAGGTGCATAAATGTTGACTTTATGCTTTTGAGACATCCACATAAAAACCCATAATGGGAGGACTTCGACTAAATGTGCCGCCATTTTGATCGCTTTTCTTGTTTCATATGTCATTCATTTGTTCATTTTCTTTCTTCTTTTTTTTCAATTATCACTATCCATAATTGTTCAACTAATTATTGCGCTTCTTTAAGATTGTGAGTTTTTTTAATTCACGTGTTAAACTATGTGGGTGTTTGGCCTTGATTTTGAAACTACTTTTGGCATTCTAAAATAGAAATTGGGCTAAACACCCATTTTTCCAAAAGTGAATAACAGCTTTTGAAAAGTGATTTTAGGAAGAAGAGCCCCCAATAGCACAAGCACCAAATTGATTCTTTTGTTTCTGTTCATCACTGATGAGCGCGGTACATTATGTGTTTATTTTATATATTTGACCATTAGGCTCTTATGAATACAACTAATTCCTTCCTACTTTCTATATAATAGCCCATCGAATTTGCTTTCTTAGAATTTCTCTCTCCTCTCCTCTCTGCCCCCAGTCTGTATTTAAGCTTCTCTCTACTTAAAGGCTTCTAACCCTTCTCAATTGAAATTACTCATTGCAAATTGAGTCTATGCCTCACAGTGACACTATTCTAGCATGAATCTAATTATAGAATAGGAGATGCTAGTGTTGTAAATTTCTTTTACCCAAATTTGATATAAAACTGCTTGTAGCAACCCCCAAAAAAAGAGAAGTGAAAAATTGACATAGAATCCCACTCAATCTATGCTTCATATGTGATAAGCAAGCAAATACAAAAAGAATTAAAAGAGTAATAACTATAAAGTGACCAACTTTTATGTGATGTTTTTGGTGAACTATAATCTACGTGTTGTTTCCCTCTCATGTCTTCTTTATTTCTTATGTTCAACGTATATCTCTCTTTTTTTTTTCCCAGGGGGCGCTCATGGGATCAGAGCTTTCTATAAATTGAAGTATAAAATTAGAATTTAGATGTTTTACAATGGCATTAGCCAGCAACGAGTCAAATTTGTCTCTAATAATCATCGCCAGTTGCTTCTGTAGATAAGCCATAGAGCAAGCGGGAAAATGAGAAGGAAGAGGAGGTTATGCATAATGAAATGCAAACCATTTTCTTAAAAGCAAGACCAAACAGTTTAAATTTCTAAAAAATACTTCCATTACAAGTTTGGCCAAACACTTATGAGTTTATGTAAAAACAGTTTTTAAAAAAATGCTTTTAATAACCAGAAATGTTTTTGTAAAAGTTTGGCAAAACACCCTCTATATATGTTTGTTCATTTTCATCAACTAGTTTTAAAGCTTTTTAAGGGTGTAGTGGTTTTTTTATAGTTCATTTGTTTTTTTCTTTGGCTGATTTCAATTGTCGAACTATAGAAAAATGTCTATATTTTTTTTATATACTAGTTTGCTCTTTTATCTTCTCGATTACATTTTGCACATATAACTAAGATGGTTATTTCTCAATTAAAAAATGCTTACCTACACATACAATATATGCTCATATAACTCTACAAACTAATTATATTTATAACATAACCCCAAAATGTTAATCTCTACTTAACCAAAATGATTATATGCACACTGAATAAGTGCTTATTTACAAGTACAAGCCAACTTAATGGTTACCATATATCCAATAGCCAAGGACAACTACTACAAGCCGGGACCCGTTTTATGTTTCACGCACCTATTATTGTGTCAGAAGCTACACGCTACGCGACGGTATTTATGCCGCTAAAGATGTTGGCGTCAGGTCTATTCACATTGAGGGGGACAACCAGATGGTTATTCGAACAGTGAACGGGGGTATCCATACTCCTTGGAGAATTCAAATGCTAGTACGTGATATTCAAAATATACTACAATGTTTCACATCTGTCACCATCTCCCATGTTTTTTGAGAAGGCAACTTAGCAGCGGATTGGATTGCAAGGCGGGGGGTGCTGCTTAAAAACGATGTAACCTTTTTCACCTCTCCTTCCCCTGACTTCACATGTAATCTTTGGGATGATTATGCAGGTAAAACCCTTGAGATGAGGGCTACCTAGCATAGGCTTGTATTAAAAAATACATATATATCCAAAAAGAATGTTTATCATCAAATGACGAAAATCCTTATTTATAAATAAATGCTTATCAATATATATAAATCAATTACGTACAGTGCATATTTTCATCTTAAATAAATGCTTATATGTATATGAAAATAAATAACAATCATGTAAAATATCAAGCAAATGCCCATATAAAATGCTTATTAACATACCAAAAAATGTTTATAAATTTATCAAGCAAAATGCTTATTTTTACTAGATGGTCCTTTCACCCTACTCTTTGACGTCGCTTTAGCAACAAATAGAGGGAAATAACTGCTGAACATCAACAAACTATTGTAACACTCATCTTCCTGCTCAATATTTGTTTAAATAACAAATATATGTTCATCTAAATGATAATACATGTCTCCAGTTCTCTATAACAAAAAACAAACCCTATGCTGACTTAATTAATGCATATTGGCAAATGACTAAAATGCTTTCATGTAAATAAAATTTTCATTTACACACTAAATTAATTAAATGCTTGTCAATATGCACAAATCAACTATAATGCTTATTTCTATATTACATAAACGCTTATATTTATATTAAAATAAATGTCAATCATGTAAAATACCAAACAAATGCTCATATAAAATGTTGTGAATATTAATGAATAAAATTAGAAAAGTCATATCTTGACAAAAAAACAAGGATGTCAAATGATTTAAGAAATATGTTCAATCCTGATATGAAATTAGTCCAAAATCTTTTAGCTATATTTATTTGTTCATTTCGTTGGGCTTTTTTTTAGCCCAACTATTTCATTTTCAATGAGTCACCATTTTTTAAAACAAGATGATATCACATTGAAGATAAGATTTCAAAATAAAGGGAAAAAAATGGCAAAATATATATAAAAAAAATGTATGCAAACGAATACGATAAGGGAAGACATGCAAAAACAAAAAAGATAACCAGGCAACGTGAGACATCGGAAAAAAGAAAAATACAGAAGACAAGGAGGATACAAGAAAATATGACAAATAAATGCATACAAAATACAAAATGTACTAAGGAGAAAGAAAAGTGAAAAACATGGGGTTGAGAGCTTTCTAAAATAAAACATGAGATAAGGAAAGGGAATGTTACAGAGATGGTTACAAGTGTGCTCCGAACCTGCGCTACGCACATTGTGTCAATAAGAAAGCAAAAGCCAAACATATTACATCATCTCACCTGTCTTCTATTACGGCATTTGATGTATAATAATAATGATAAGCTCTTTGTCATGGGATGATAATTTTCACAAACTCTAGTCCTTGCAGTGCTAGCAAACTCACTTGGAACCCTTCTTTAGTTTGCTAGTAATCCTAGATGGCAGCTTGACTTAGGTTTTGTGGAAGGCTAAGCAAGCGCACACACTCAAAGAGAACTTTAGAGAGAAAGTGGATACAAGGCAGTTTGGAAGAATGCCTTGTATTACGCTTAGAAATGCTTTTAATGACTTGTTATATAAATAAGCCCCCTTAGGGTATACATACACATCAACCTCCTCAGTGGGAGGTGGAGTTCTATTTTATCCTACGGCTATTATTACACATCAGTATATTTCAGATGCTACACATGTGTAGAATAATATGGAACATTCTACAGACTATTCTAGAATATTCCAGTACAATCTAGAAGGTTCTAGGATACTCCATAAGGTTTTAGATACTCTAGAACATTTTAGAATAGTTTAGAAAAATCTAGAGTGCCCCAGAAGGTTCTAGAGTATTATCGAACGTTCTTATATTTTCCAAAAGATTCTAGAGCATTCTTGATGATCCTGAAATATTTTAGAACTCTATAAAACTTCGGCCCATGACATTCTGCCCCACCCAATCGAGCAACGTCCCCGTTTTCTTTGAGTCTTTGTATGCTCGATTGTTAAGTTGAATTACTCCCAAGAGGTTTCCCTTCGACTCGGTTGGGTTGTTGTGCGCATTTAATTGCTCAACACATTGATCCTTCATGTGCTTACATCCCACCCTCGTTTTGGCCCGATTCCTCCTTTGTGCCAGCTTCCCAAGCAATGTTGGGAGTATGACACCCTTAGGCACCTCATCCCCTGTGAGGGTGGCTAAGTAACATACCTCCCTACTCTTCATGAATCGAATAGCAGGTAGCACCTACCTTTTCCTTCTCAACCTCCCGTTTCATAGGTATCACATAACCTTGCCCCTCGTTCATAATGAATAAGGTACTAGCATAGGGGACTATAAAAGCCTTCGCCCGATCAAGAAGGTCTGTTCCTAGGTGTAACTTTTCATCATTAAGAGAAGTAACGGTTATATCAACCTTACTTTTCGACAACCCAACCCAAATGTTAGCACCTCCAGTAACTCTATAAATTAGAAGGCTCTTCACAGTAATCCCTTTCACTTAGCTTTTTCCTTCTTGTAAGGTAGGCCAATCTCATCTGCGAGCTCCTTCACCATATACACGATGTCCACTCTAATGTCCACCTTACCTTCTAGCTTCATACCTCCAACTTCAGTCTCTAAATACATGCGGCCACTGGGTTGCTCCCCCAGTACCTTAGTTTGGATGGCACTTAGGAGCAGTATTGAGGTAATCCTCTTCTCCTCTTCTTACCGCTCTTCCTCCATCACAAGAGAGTAAAGTTCCCTATGCTTTGGGCAGTCAAAAACCTCATAAGGCTTGTTATAAAGGAAGCATGAGATCTTCTTTGTCGGCTCATCCTTCGTGTCCTTGTAGATTGTTGGCTTTTCCCACCTAGGAGAGTACTTGTCCCGATCTCCGTCACTGTCACTATTGTCCTGGGTCTTCTTGCCTCGTGGCTTTAAGGACTCCATTTTAAACTCGATGAGTGATTTGGTGGCGACAATTGCCAATGCAAGGCCTCACACTTCCTTACCTCTTCAACTCCATCTTAGCCCATCACTAAAGGCCATTGAGGAAATAGAATATAGCATTTGTGCTTTCCCATGCTCAGAATCTCCAAGAATAACCCTTGGAACTCTTTGACATACTCCTAAATTTGACCGCTCTTATGCTTAAGGCATCAAAGCTTGACCCTAGCCTCATATTCAACATCCTCTAGATGGAATTGCTTTTTGAGTTCCCTTTTGAACCCACCCAATGTGTGGATGGGATTGGATCCCCTTCTAACATCATCACGCCTATGACGCCACCAAAAAGTGCAATATCGTTGAGGAAGAAAGTAGCTTTACTCACCTTTTATGCATCATCCTTAATGCCCATTGCCCCTAAATAAGCTTCAAATCCCCAAAAGAATTTGTTAATCTCCCTTTCACTCCTATCCCCGTGGAAGACAGGAGGCCTTGGTGCATCCCCCCTTGGAGCGGTAGATACTTGGATTCCTCCACCGTTAGCCACTGCGGTCATGCACACCTTGAGTTAAACTTCAAGGACCTGGATCCTTGCCTTGTAGGCCTCAACCTCGACCTTGCAAGACTCAACCTCAGCCTTATAAACTTAGAGTTCTCCATCCTTGACGGCCTCAGATCCTTGAAGCATTTAGATTTCCATTTTGATGTCGGCTATCACAGAGCTCGTAGCTGCTTGCATCTCCATACGAAGCTCTTTTGTGTTCGCCATTGATACGAGCTCCTCAATGCGTTTATCTATGTCCTCAACCCTGCTTGTTAGGATGGACATGGTGGTGGTGAACTCCACGAGCCTATCTTTGACAAGGACCGTCACGTCCTTGTTCTTGTCTTACCCTTCTTGCCACCTTGTTGAAGGCCGTCAGCATTTGTCACACTGGAAGGCATTGGATCTCTCAAACAAGTAGGCTCTGATACTAATTGAGTTGATAATTTATACAAACTCTTACCCTTGCGGCACCAGCAAACTCACTTGGAATCCTTCATCAGTGTACTAGTAAGCCTTGATTGTAGCTTGACTTAGGCTTTGTGGAAGTCTAAGTAAGCATACACACACAAAGAGAATGTTACAGAGAGAGACTAGTCATAAGGTAGTTTGGGAGAATGTCTTATTTTGCACTTAGAAATGCTTCGAATGGCTTGGTGTACAAATTAGCTCTCTTAGGGTAAATTTACACATCCACCTCCTCAATAGGCAGTGAAGATCTATTTAATCCTATGGCTATTATTACACATGGAAAATATTCTATACAAATGTCCTAGATACTACACACAAGTAGAATAATGTGGAACATTCTAAAGAGTATTCTAGAATATTCTAGTAGAATCCAAAAAGTTCTAGGATATTTCACAAGGTCCTAGATACTCTAAAAGTATCTAGAGTGCTCCAGAAGGTTCTAGAATATTATAGAAAATCTTGCATTTTTTAGAGAGTTCCAGAGCATTTTGGAGGATATTAGAATGTTTTAGAACTCTTCAAACTTGGCCTATGTTGTCTTGCATGTGTAGGTCCAGCATATGTGGTTAGATAGGCCTCTCCTACCATAAAATTTTATGTCTAGTGGATATTTTACATATAATAATAATGATAAGCTATTGCATGTGCAGATCTGGGCAACGTGGTTAGATAGGCCTAACCTATAAAATAATTTTACATCTAGTGGCCATTTTGTAAAATTCGACTACATGTGATGCCGGATGACATCAGTTGAACTACCGAGCTACCTAAGCCCAAACTTAGGACATAATTTTCTAAAAGAATCAATAATCATATGAATTCCGACAAAGGTAATAGGAATTAAATGTGAAACTAATATATTTAAGAGATCATCATCAGAATATTCGATAATCTATTGTTCTTTTAGTTGATACTAAGAGATAAAATGTGGCTGGTGTGTGATACCTATGTGAGACCATTCACATAAAATAACTAGTGGGGTTTAATAACACCTGATGATTGCTATTGGTATCTGAAGAAAATGTGTAAAGTCAAAGAAATGTTCAAAGGTGTTTTTGGGTGGCACAGCAATGATAATTGATCGTTAGTCATGGAAGGCTAATTCTACTAAAATCTTTAATGTTTAACTGCGTGTAAGTGATTAATCATGGGGCCACTACATGCAAATGGACCGATGTAGGTTGGAATAGATCTAGTCATGCTAAGCGCTTAGATATTCTATGGACATTCCACGTATAAGAAACTTCCTGCTTACAGCCTAGCTGTAAATGACTAGGGATGTGTAGACACTTATGCCACCTAATTAGGGGATATTACAACGACCTAGCCCTATATAAAGGGGGTTTAGAGGATTTGATTAAAGTGGAGTTACATTAACCCTAAACAAAACACTTATTGTCCATCCTTGTCTCTCACAGCTGCCTCACTATCACTCGAGGATTGGGTTTGGGACATATGACAAGTCCGCAACTGCACGGGTGTTGTAGTATAGAATAAAAGATCGTGCTCAGAGACCACAGTAATCTATCAAGTTAACATCATATTGAAATTGCTAAGTGATCAATCTTTTCAATGAGTCGATTTAGATAAACTAGTTATCTAATTCGAAATTCAATCAAACCAAAGCATCTAGGAATTTGATTTGTGAAGTAAAGAGCTGGATCATAGAATTAAGCATGCACTTTTCATGCATTGAACGATTCAAGGAATTGCAATCGAGTTAAATTCAATCCTTTCTTTTGAAATAAATTAATTGCCTAAATGAATTCAACTAACACTCTCTTAAGTGCCTTTGATTTAGCACAGGTTGAAGATTCACGAACGCTAAGTCTCCTCTTAATGAGTAATTCTCTCTTAAGTTTCACTAAGTAAAGCTTTATGCAGGCGTTCCAGTAGCGAGTTTCACTGTTTAGTACTTCACTCAACTACCTAACATAAGCAAGCAAAATTAGACAAATACTACTTACAACATTTCAATCTCAGGATAGAAGTAAATCATTCTAATCATAAAATAAGCACAAGATTGTAAAGATAAAGGATCCAACTATAATACTATGTCTAACAAATCTCTAGATTTAGATAAAATTTCTTGCTAATATTTCTAATTCAACTAAAACAAGAGTTCAAGAATAAGTTCAAAGGAAGGCAAACTTTATAACAATGGCAACCCTTTAATTGTGCAACAATCTTCAAGCCTCCAGGAGCAAAACTTCTTGCTTTAAGTTCACCTTTTGCTCTTAATATAAACTAAACTAAACTTTAGCTAAAAGAGAGACACATGAGTGTGGTATGAGATGGTTATGGTTGCTGAATTCTCTCCTTCATAAGCCTTGGAACACACTCTTTTAAGTAGTAAACAGAGCATGCTCAGCTGCACAATGAAGGAAGATCAAGACGTGAGTAGTTACAATCCCACCACAGCCAGACAGTGATTTTGGCTGGCTCTGAAATTTTCTGCTCTTTTCTTCCTCCACCGGCATAGGACCTGGGGTACCTCCATGGTGGGTCAATATGCACTCAAATGGGGGTCAGTTGCTGGGTTAAATGGCCTAAAATCCTGCAAAAATCGCCAAAGAACCATACTGAAGCATAAAATAAGAATGGTAGCATAAATTATGGCATTAAGCGCATAAATTCCAAAAAAAGTGCTACAAAACTTCCTAAAAAAGAAGCATATAAAAGCACTTATCAAACTCCCCTGTGCTCGAATTGTTGCTTGTCTCCAAGGAATACTAAGACTAAAAATTATTCACAACCTCTTCAAGAAAGACATTGGTAGCATCTTAATGGCAAAGCAGATCCAAAGTTAGCCCAAAATTGCAAAAATCATTTAACAAATAGACTAGGAAATGAAGTTTTTGAAATTATTTAACATACCACAATGTCAAATTTGAATCAATCCCTTCAAAATCATCAAATTCAATCACATCGACACATGAAACAAATGGAGCTAGTAATGCTGGTAGAACATCACTATATTCATGTGACACTCATCACATATGTGTTTGAAAATGTAGGAAGGTTCCCTTAATTCTTATTCTATAGACTCAAATCTACCATAAGCTTGATAAGACACAATCATGAGGACTTTATAAGGTTGTAACGGGGCCATGGGTAAAGGTAAGAGGGGAACAAGTATTTTGGAAATGTACAGCTAGAAGCCATAGACTAAGCGCTAAACACTTCCAATGCGCTCATGCAACACTCTCCTTCAACCAATATAATTCAATAACAACATACATTCCCAATTTGCAATCAAATGAAGAGAAAAAGAGTTGAAAGTCATATATACTTTTTACAATCCAAACAAGGCCAACACTCTCTTTTTTTTTCTCGATCTTTTATTTCTTTTTATTTCCTTCTTTCGCTTTTTTTGTGTTTGTTATCTTGTTCTTGTTTTGTTTTTTCTTTTTCAAAAGAGTTAGCCAAGGGAGTCCATATCAAACTTGAATTTCAACTCTTTAATCTTTATAAAATAAGACAAGGAATTTCTTATACAAACTCAAGAACACAAATCCCTCCATTAATTGGCCAACTAAATCCACCAAAAGGATCTCAATGTACCTTACTAACTCACAATTGAACTCGATTGACGAGGATGAAATACTCCTCTATTCTTGGCTTAAGGGTTAGATAAATGTTTGGACAAAGGCTATGTTCAGAGGTTCAAATCAATAAAAATGGATATGAGCTGAAAGGGGCCAGTAGGATGTATTATACATAATAAGGGCAGCTATTTGGTCTTTTGGGCTAACAAGCCAAAGACTGCCTCAATCATGTTGCTTAAATGCATATGCTAAGGGTGATATTAAATGAGAGTCAAAGGAACTTCTAGAGAAATGATGCCGAGGAAGGGTCGCTCATGAATTGACAAGAGACTAAATTGATAAATTAGTCTTTAAAAGCTTAAAGCCTCATCGGACATCTACCAAGGTCATACCTAGCTCATTAGTAAACACATGTCAACATTCACGTAAAGAATGATGGTGTGATCAATTGGCACTCAACATATGGTCAAAACATGAAGCTCATTTTTGCAAACTCATTTCCAAACACTTTTATGCAAATTGGGCAAATCAAAGGATCAATCTAAACCAAAGAAGTCTACCTAGTCTACAAAGTTCATCATCAGCGGAATTTTTTTGCTTTTTTCCTTCTTTTTCACTTTTTTCATTTTTTGCGATTTTTTTTTTCAGCGAATGCATTCTCCTAATACCAATAGCAAGAAAATGCAAAAAAAACTATGAAAAGGAACCGAAAGTAAAAAGAAACCTAAATGTACCTCTAGCATGCTCTAGCTACATAAGATTAAAAACCTAAAGTGCAACTCTAAATACAAGCATGAACAATATATACAATGCATACACAAGCACACACCAAACTAAGTCAGGCATCACACGATATCAATTAACTGAATAACTCCCCCATGCTTGAAGAAAACATTATCCTCAATATAAGCACAAAGTGGAAATGGAAAGTGGCAAGAAGCAAACAGAAGGGAGGTTAGGAAGAAGGGTGGAGACATTGACCATAAGAGATATGCCAATCTCGTCAGGTTTCTAAATAAGCCTTATAGTCCTGAAAATATTACGTCTAGGTAGCAAGCATCCCACAGAACTCATCGTGGCTCTCTTGGATAAAGTCACGAAAAGCAACGTTCTCAGAGGTAACATAGTCTTGAAGGGACACTTACTCCTATTGAATGGACCTAAGGGTGGCTTAGAGGTCGACATAGTCAATGGAGGGTGGTTGGGAGGATGAACTAGGTCAGGCCTGAGAAGTAAATAGGGGTGGAGGAGGTGCAGGTTGAACAACCTCAGCATCGCCAGGTACCTATTTAAGGTTAGCCCGATGAAGTAAGGTGGTCTAGTCGACACTGCGAAGTGGCAGAACCTGATCCCCAGGATAAATCCAGCATAAACGTCCAGTCTTTACTCCGTAAAAGTTCATTATCTCAAAAGTGATTTGATCAAGCTGCTTGAACCTATAAACTTGATCCTTAGGATTGGGGTCAACAACCAAAAATCTAACAATGGTTGTGATTACACCCCCAATGACTATCCTACCCTTAGTGCTCATAGCCACACTATATAATTATCAGGCCAAAAACGCCCAGTATCAACTTGGACACCATCAAACATACAAGACAAAAAATATAACTCAAACAACATATGGACATTTAAACTATCATCATGAGCGAGAATACGCTGAGCCACCCGAATGCAAAGGTTCCAAATATGGATGCATTTTGAAGAACTAGTACTGTACTTAAAGATCCCTAAAAGCTCTCCCCAAAATGCATTCGAGTTAAATGCACGGGGGACTTGATGGTTACGTCCATGATAGGTGAAAAACTAAATATGTTGTTGACGGTACGTAAGTTTAACTCATAAAATTGCCCTTTCAAATAAAATGAAATATACCTCTCTTGACATTGAGGTCATCAAGTGACCTCAACATGTAAAGTGCGTAGAAATTCTGTAGTGAGGTCCTGCTATGTATGCTCTTTCATCTCAGTAACAAGACGCATATCCCCTGTGTAAACAACCACCGTATATCATCTAACAATCCCAAACTTCCCAACAATTCCTCATCATAATAACGAGTTGCCACAATAATTCGTTAATTTAAGCAAGTATATCTAGCAACATGTTTAAGGTTAGTCAAATCAATGGGATGAGGAACTTTGGGCCCGTGCATTGGTGGAAGTATGGGAGGTCCATTGAGGTCAAGATGGTGCTTGACTAGATGTCCCAACCTCGTTGATGCTCTGTTGTCTATTAGTAGATGCCGTGGTTGAAAAATGTAAGAAAATTGAAACAAAAGCTCAACAATAACGTGTGAGAAAGTAAAATGAAGAATTCAAGTGAAAAATGAGGAAGAATTAGAGAGAGAAAACATTAGTTATGGAGGATGGGTGAAGGTGAGATGAACTTGGAGAAGAAATGCTGGAAAGAGATGAAATTTATTGGAGAAGGAGAAAGATTAAGAGAAAAGGGAAGATTTTGAGTGAAAATGCAGTGAAATGGGAAAAAATAAGGGAGAAATTGAAGGTTTAACAATGGAGGGTTTAGTGAAAGAAAGAGGGAGGTAGAGAGAGATATCATTGAGGTAGTAGAAGAATATGGGGAAAAGTGGATGGTCACCATGGTCAAAACCCTTAACCACAACCCGTAGTAGTTCACCACGGACCGTGGTGACACCATAGTCAAACCGCAATGGCCGCTGGATGCTATTTTACATTTCATTGGGTGGGCAACCTATGGGTTGTCCATGCACATCATCTTTCTTTCTTTTTCTAGTTTGTTTTTATTTTTCTCCTTTTTTTCTCTTTTTTTTCTATTTTGTGCTCTTTTTTTCTTTTTTTTTTGCCTCTCTTTTTTTTTCCCCATGAAAAACTACCTAAAAATGAAAATCAAAGCTATTAAAAGGGCTTGGGTTGCCTCCCAAGAAGTGCTCTTTTAGGGTTAAGAACTTGATCATGCTTCTATGTGCGCTCGGGATTGATAAGCACATGGGCATCATTTTTGTTGCAAACTATAAAATTGAAATCCTCCAACAGGAGGTATGACCTCAGATACTCAGGTTGGAGATATTTCTTCATCATCAAGTGACGCCATAATGAATTATCAGTGTACAAAACAAATTGGTTGCATGGTCTGTCAGATTGGCCACTATCATCACATTCAATCCCCAGATCAAAGTCTAAATCAAATCCTTCTATAGAAGGCAAAGAGAGAACCACTTTGGCAAACCTACAATAATCACTCATATGAGATTCATTAGAAGCATAGGCCTTAACCTTGGGTACGCTAGGTGGCGTAGGAGCAACAAACTCTACTCTACATACCCTTGGTCAGGATCCTCAGAGGAAATCCAATCAAAATCAGAAGGGTCTGGACAATTCAAAATATCCTCCATGTCAATCTTAAGAGAAAAAGAAATGCATCTGGTAGGGAAGAGTTCGGAGAAACCATTTTCTCATCCATAAAATAGAACATAGCATAACACCCTTCTACTTCAAATGTTATCCAACCTCTTTCACATCAATATTGCAACCTGAAGTAGCCGAGAATGGCCTACCAAGAATAATTTGGGTATCATCGGTCTTAGTCACATCAATAATGATAAAGCCTTCCAATACCAAAATATCTACTATTTTGACTGGCACATCCTCTAATTTACCTAAAGGTCACGTTTCAGAACCATCCGCTAATTAGAGTGAAAAGGGTGCATGTCATAATGGTTCTAAATGAAGCCTATGAAGCAATGAGTATGACATTAGACTAAGACTTATACCAAGGTCACATAAGGCTCTTTTAATTTCTATTTTTTCATACGACACAGGGGACAGAAAAGCAACATGGGTCAGAAAGCTTAGGTGGAAAGACTATGGGGACCTCTAAGCTATCGTTTTCTATAAAAGTCATACGCTTGCAGCCATCATTTCTCTCCTTACCCTCAACTGTGATCATTTCCCTACCCACCTCAAGTGGTATGTCCTCAGGGTCTCTAGGGTCCTCTACTCTGTCCTTCAAGGTAACACAATTATAATAGTCACAGGGTTTAGGTTTGAATTCGCTTGGCAATCTACCCAGAGGGCTAAGCGAAGAGCTAGCTTGTTGGGCAATTTGGGCTCCCAACGTTATGTTATGAGTAGTAAGTACATTAATTTTAGAGACTAATTGCTTTATATACTCATCTTGCTTTGATCGTCCTAAAAGCATACTCTCCATCACGGCCTCTAGGTTGGACTTTTGGGGAGCTTGTTGGAGAAAGGGAGGTCCTTGAAATTCGGGGGTTGTCTAGCATCCATTTGTCAATCAAATGGCCAATTGAACCACATATTTTACCTGATGGGGGAGGGGCACTAGAATTCATAGCATTCACATTCAATCATTCCAACCCTTGAGTCACAGCATCTGCGTTAGCATGAAGTAAAGTAAGTGCAACAACTTCAAGCTTACCTCTAACCAGCTTCAATATATCACACAACTCTAAAGGACCGAGAGGTGTAAGTTTGCATCTTCCAATGGGGTGCCCCCAAATTGGGATTATTACACCGTGAAAATAAGAGCCGGCTTGAGCTAAAAATTGTTTGCCTCCACGTTCGGGTGAGCAATCCTTGAGGTGATGCCTTGGGCCTCTGGGGCAACAAAATCCTTTCCTTACCACTTCCTTCTACCATAATTGGTGAGGTCCTTCTAGCCTTGCGCCTTTGTTCCTTAAGTCTTTGCTTTTTCCTCCTTAATTAGAAAGTCCTCTAAATCTCAGGATTGGGTTCGTATAGAAATGGGCTTCACATATAAGGGGGAAAATTCCTATAAGCACAATCACCAACACTACCAATGCAATCAAAAAGAAAACGAAAATAAAGTAAAACACTAAGTCAATTTCGTAGGACTAACTCAATAGCTAACAATTTGGTGCTTGGTAACGGCACCAAAAACTTGACACATCCGCAAGCACATGAGTGTTGCAGTATAGATTAAAAGATCGTCCTCAGCGATCACAGTAATTTATCGAGTTAATGTCGTATTGAAATTGCTAAGCGATCAATATTTTCAATGAGTTGATTTAAATAAACTAGTTATCTAACTTGAAATTCAATCAAAGTAATGCATCTAGGAATTTGATTCGTTAAGTAAGGAGTTGGATCATAGAATTAAGCACACACTTCTCATGGATTGAACGATTCAAGGAATTACACTCGAGTTAAATTTCATCCTTTCTTTCAAAATAAATTATATTGCCTAAATAAATTCAACAAACACTCTCTCAAGTGTTTTTGATTTAGTCTAGGTTAAAGATTTATGAATACTAAGTCTCCTCTTAACAAGCAATTCGCTCCCAAGTTTCATTAAGTCAAGTTACAGGCATTCTAGTAGTAAGTTTCACTTTTCAGTACTTTACTCAACTACCTGACATAAGCAAGCAAAATTGGCCAAATTCTACTCTCAACATTTTAATCTCAACGTAAAAGTAAATCATTCCAATCATGAAATAAGCACAAGATTGCAAAGATAAAGGATCCAACTTTAATACTATGGCTGCCAAATCCCTAGATTTAAATTAAACTACTCACTTATATTTCTAATTCAACTAAAACAAGAGTTCAAGAATAAGTTCAAAGGAATGAAAACTTTACAACAATGGCAGCCCGTCAATTGTGTAACAATCTTAAAGCCTCCGAGAGCAAAGTCTCTCCCTTCAGGTTCTTCTTTTGCTCCAAAAATAAACTAAACTAAACCCTAACTAAAAGAGAGAGATGTGAGAGTAGTAATGAGATGATTATGGTTGCTACATTCTCTCCTTATAAGCCTGGGAACACGCTCTTTTAAGCAGCAAATAGAGCATGTTAAGCAGCACAATGAAGGAAGATGAAGAGGTTAGCAGTTACAGGTTCACAATAGTCCGTGGGGTACTCCATAGTTTGACTATTGTTCTGGCTAGTTTCAAAATTTTTTGCTCTTCCCTTGCTGTCTGGGCCTAGGACTTAGGGTGCTTCTGTAATCATTTTCTATGAAAGTCTGTAGGGATCTCTAAGCCATCATTTCCTATGAAAGTCATGGGCTTGCTGCCATCATTTCTCTCCTTACTCTCAACCAAGATCATTTCTCTGCCCTACTCAAGTGGTATGTCCTCGGGGTCTCTAGGGTCCTCTACCCCGTGCTTCAACGTAACAAAATTACAATGCTCACAGGGGTTAGGTTCGAGTTTATACGATAGTCTAGCGGGAGGTGTAGGTGAAGAGCTACCTTATTGGGTAATTTGGG
>NCQV01136948.1:0-10318 GCA_002740545.1 Lophocereus schottii | reverse complement strand
GAGGAAGAGAGAAACATGGAGATGGAACCTCCTAGCTGAGATATGTCCAGAGTAGGGGGGAGAGAGGGGAACATTTGTGTTGGTAACTAATAACGACAAGTGACCATTAATTAAGTCAACGACTACGATCTCATTGGCCAAAATCAGCGGTCTGGAGAAGAATTAATTATGATAATTGAAAAAAATTTCAATTATGAAAGAATCTTCCTATAAAGTAATATACGTATTTGTTGAAAAAATGAGTTGTATATGATCAACGATGTACTTAGTACGAATGATACCCACATATCATCAAGTTTATCTCTTTGGAAATTTGGTTACATATGTATGTAATTTTTTTTCTTTTTTCTTTATTTTATTACTAAGACTGAAAAGTTAACAAGTCCTAGGTCCAGTAGACAACACCTAAAAGGAGCTTAAACATTAAAGTTGGAACTTTAAGAACTACATTTTTAAAAATTTTTTAAAAATATATTAATACTTACAATATTTGTTGGAGGAAAAAAAATACTTCTAACCCGTTGTGTTTGAGCCAAACCCAAAACTTTCGGGTTGGAGTTTAGTATTTTGTCTCATCCCTGACGCCTGTTCAAGTATGGCACTATAGCCTGTGAAGGGGAGTTCCTAATTTTGGAGTTTAAGTGCATAAGAATTAAAAAAAAAAAAAAAGAACATAACAAGAAGAAAATTCGAGAGAACTTGTATTTCAACTAATTCTAAAATGACATGCCAAAAAACTCTTTCTATTTGCATGTACAATTTTGTCATACCAACTGAAGCACTTGTAGCATGACTAGCACCCAACATGCTTTGCTACTGCGACCTCCTGGGTTCGACAGGTGAAGGGTCTTCTCTGTGATAAGAATTATTGTAGACATGTAATGAGCCTTGGGCGAAGTTCCTCCATCCCCGTGGGCTTAAACCGTGCTAGATACCCTTGATGTCAAGGCCAATGGAGCAACATGCACTTACCAATTCAAAAAAAAAAAAAAATCTTGTAATACCTACAAAAAATTCCCTCTTCCTTCCCCCTTGGCTCCCCCTAGCAACCTATAATCTCATTGCTATTCGCACATATAGGGAGACTAGGCAAGTACCCCTCTCCTATTTATTTATAGGAGAAAAAGGCTTGTTCAATGAGTCCTAGCTTAGCTTCTTTAACATACCTCTTAGTGGCTTCCCTAAGAGCATTTCCAATCAGAGTTTCAATTTTTTGTGGAACTCTAGCATGTTATGTCAGCAAAAGTTCTACAGTTCTGAAACTTGCATTTCTTCATTCCAGTGACGAAATCAGAAAATTTGGAAGGGGGTCGGAATTGAAAAAAATAAAAACATGGGAAAGGGAAGGTTCTAGCTCACAACCACCAACATTCAAAGCCAAGTACTAGACCACTGAGCTATCCAATTTTCATGTTCCTCTTCTACAAACATAATACATATCTCAATTTCAAATTTTTTAATTTTCTATCTTATACTTTTTTTTGTGGAGAGGGGGGTCGGGTGACCCCACTGACCCCACGTTGCCTTCGCCCGTGCTTCATTCTCCCAATCAGTGGAACTCATTTCAGGATAAATGATTTAATGTTTGTTGACGGAGCTTACCACTAAACATATTTTATTTATTTTATATTGTCAAATTTGCTTTTGCATATTGGGTTTTTATAGGTTAAAAATAATTTTAATTTCACAAATGAAAGAATATGTAATTTATCTTTTCGAAAAATGTATTAATTTATTTTAAATTCTCTAAAAATTGATGAGTTAAATTGTATTGGTTGAACGATTGAGAGCATATGGAATATAATATAGAATTCAATTGATACAAATGCAAATATGAGGATTAATATTGAAGAAAATTACAACCCGAGTGTTCGATATTTAAAACACTAATTTAGATTACAAAGGTTGAACATTTTTAAAAAAATACAGCACAATTGAATGACGAATAACCTTTGACACCTATGGTTGTGAGCTTTGTTGCGCCCTATTTCGATTCCATATTTCTTCGACAAGGTCTGATTGGAGACATGCATGTAGTGTTGGGTTATGAATTTCTGCTACTCAACGGAGGTAGGCAACATAGCACAGATGATGGTCCTGTTGGACATTTGGTTGCCGGGTGTTGTCCTCCACATTATTGTAGTCGAAAGCAAAGTCATACGAAATCTCGTTCGTTCTCGACGATCATGTTATGAAGTATAACACATGCCTTCATTATTATACCGAACTCATCTTTGTCCATGTTTCGAGCAGGACTGCGAATGATAGCAAAGTGGGCTTGTAGAACCCCAAATCCTCTTTCCACATCCTTCCTAATAGACTCCTGACGTTCGGCGAACGATCTTGTCTTAGGTTCTTGGGAAAGAGGGATAGTCTTCATGAATGTTGCCCATTTTGGATGAATACTATCGGACAAAAAGTATCTAATATTGTACTTGCGACCGTTCACGAAATACTCACATTTTGGACCCCGACCTCATAGATCTCTTGGAAAACATCTGATTGATGAAGAACATTTAAGTCGTTGAGGCTAGCCGGGCACCCGAAGAATGCGTGACATATCGAAAGGTCATATGAAACAACGACTTCAAGAATTAAGGTGGGGACTCTATAAATCCCTCTTGCGAACATTCCTTTCCAAGCCGATGGACAATTCTTCCATTTCCAATACATACGATCTATACTCCCTAACATGCCAGGGAAATCACGGGCCTTGGCAACTTGCAATCGTTGATCAACATCAGCTTACGTTGATTTTCTCAAATACTCATCCCCAAACACTTGAATGGCACTGACAGCAAAGTTTTTTATACACTCCATAGCCATGCTTTCTCTAATCTTCAAGTACTCATCGGCACAATCTGTCGATATCCCATAGGCGAGCATACGCATCGCTGCGGTGCACTTGGTGAGCGGCGACAACCCATGCCTACCAATACCATCGTACCTCAACTGGAAGTACTCAAATCGACTATTAAGGGCGTCAACAATGCGGAGGAACAAGTGTTTCCACATCCAAAATCTACGTCGAAAGTGGGTTTCATTGCAGATGGAGTCATATGCAAAGTAGTCTCTGTGGAGGTGATTGTGTGCGTCTTCTTGATCCCTTTAAATGAAGCTTTTCTTCTTTCTTGGTCATTGGGATGATGAAGCTCTACCCTCTTATATAAGTTTCAGAGCTAACTCTAATGACTTCACGTGAGATTGAATGTCATGGTTTCAAGTATCGGTAAGTCATCACTAGAAGAGGATGACTCTAGTATGAAGCTGAGACCAACTGTTGATTCTATGGAAGATGAAGAAGATGGGTGACTCATTTTGTAGTACCTGTGACAGAAGTTTACAAATGTTAAGAAAAATTATAAATTAATAAAGCAAATTAAGAGAGCATTGTAGTTAAAATTGAGAATATTAAAATTGAACTCATTAAAATGAAATTAAACATCGTAGCGAAAATCCAACATAATGATGTGAAATTAAAATTGAACTCATTAAAATAAAATTAAACATTTCATTCCACAACAGAAAGCGGTTCAATTATAACAAACATTTTGGAAAAGAAAAACGACAAAAGCACAAGGTAAACAATATATTATTCCTAAGACATGAGTGTCAATCTAAAGAAGGGCTAGCATTAGACGAGGACGATGTTTGTCGGTATCGACTCCTAATTTCTTCTTGAAATGGACCATATTGCGCTTGATCCTCAGGGCACATCTTAGCAATGTCCATTCTCAATACCTTATCCTCATACTTCATCCGTTGCAGGCGCTGATAAGATTCTCTTAGTTCAACAGCTTTCTTAACTGCATCTGCCTTCACTTTAGCGGCCTCCGCCTTCTTCTCTTGTGTGAGGACATATTTTTCCCTCATAGTGCTATTATTCACATTTGTTGTCCCCAAGATTGATAGCTCATTGGTCACAACATCAAGTACCAAGTCACTCTTTTAGCGGCTTTTCTTTCTATGGGGCGGATCAGCCCACCAACTTCCTTTGTTGGTGTATCTTCACTACCAGGAGTTGTTGGTGTGCCGAGGGTGCTTGGTGTGCCGGATGTCTCACTCTCAGTGCACCCGCCCACCTCATTGATCCTCAAGCGTTTAGAAGCGACATCTGCAGATTGATCGTAGTTGACCTCCTATTTCGGTTGGTCCTTCAGTAGCACCCACTAATGCATCAAGTCGAATAGTTTGCCCACCATATCAACATATAAATCTTGGACTTTCTGTATAATATCATCCTCATTCACCCCATTTGGGTTTGCCCGATAAGCCTACCCCACACAAGCGGTCCACTTGGACATAAGTGGAGCTGCTCGGTTCCAGCTGGCGTTGCAAACTTTCGCTGTTCTCTTCGTAGCTCCATTGGGAGCGTGCTGGTTGTAGGCGCTTGAGATCTTTATCAAGAACCCTATTTTCTTTTGGTCAGCCCCAATAAGGGGTTGGTGCTGACATTGATCCATGATGTGACCAAGCGGCGATCTTCTTCCAATGTTCACTTAGAAGTCACACCGACACTCTCATTGTGGGTAGGGTTGGGTGGAGGACGGGGTAGTGATAAGGTCGTATTATTAGGTGGGGGTAGCTGATAAGGAGGGGGCATTGAATCGTAGTTGAAATTTGGAATTGGGGGGACATTCTGGCCTTGAAGGGAAATGTTTGGTGGTGGTTGAGGATATTACGGATGTGGGTATTGTTCAGAGTATTGTGGATGATATTGCCAATTTGGAGGGTTCGGAACAATGTTCATATTGTTCGTGGGATCCTGTTGTGAATTATCCCCAATAAGTAAGTTCATGAAAGATTGTGGGTGATTATGATCCATTTTTGTGTGAATGCTTACAAGTTAATCAAGAATGTTTGGATTTAAATTTTCAATTGTATCAGACATGTTTAACATACTAACTAAATGTTTAATTTCACATATCCAATTTACTCATCAAATGATTTAAATCTTCACACAAATTCTTAATTTCTAAAACATCAACGTGCGCATATTCTAAGACTAAGTAAGTTCAAGAAATACATTATTATGTTAATGAACATTTAAACTCAAATTCACATTTAAAATTTAATTTCTATGCATCTTCTTATACTTTCTAAAACATTAAACTTCCATTAAAAATTTAATTTCTAAAACACATCATCTTCTAATTTCTATTTTGTATAAAAAAATACTTAATTTCAACTAAATGTCAAATTGCACATATTCTACACTATGGAAGTTGTCAAATTTAATTTGTAACACACATATGTAATCTCAAATTGAATTGTGGGCGATTAGGATCCATTTTTGTGTGGACACCTACAAGTTAATCAAGAATGTTTGGATTTAAATTTTCAATTATATCATACATGTTTACACATACTAACTAAATGTTTAATTTCACATATCCAATTTACTCATCAAATGAATTAAATCTTCACACAAATTCTTAATTTCTAAAACATCAAAGTGCACATATTCTAAGACTAAGAAAGTTCAAGAAATACATTATTATGTTAACGGACATTTAAACTCTAATTCACATTTAAAATTTAATTTCTATACATCTTCTTATACTTTCTAAAACATCAAACTTCCATTAAAAATTTAATTTCTAAAACACATCATCTTCTAATTTCTATTTTGTACAAAAAATACTTAATTTCAACAATACTTAATTTCAACTAACTATCAAATTGCACATATTCTACACTAAGGNAGTTGTCAAATTTAATTTGTAACACACATATGTAATCTCTAATTTATATTTAAATTTTAATTCTAAACATCTTCCTCTAATTTCTAGAATATTAAACCTCCATACATATCTAATTTTACTTTTGTGAAACATATGAATACTTTCAATTACACACTTAATTTCAAAAAAAAAAAGTCACACACTAAAATTTTCTTACAATTTTCTTCACTTCACTTCAATCTTGATTCTTCAACTTTGTGAGTAGCTCCAAACAAATTGTACAAAAAGCCAAAAACTAAAATTTATTAGTTCAAATTTATAAGTCAAAATATTTACTTAAAACAACTAAATAAAATTACATAATAACAATTACTTACACAATTTTTTTCCTCTTGGAACTTCAACTTCTTTCAATACTCTCACAACTCAAAATTAATTCAAGAATGGAAAATTAATGGAAAATTAGAAATGGGAAAGAGAGTGAAATTGGGATAAATTTTGAAGATTACCCACATGTATTTATAGATGAACAAAATGATCCAAAAAAAACAGTTCCCAGGCCAAAATAGCCGTTGGACACCTTCACCAAAGTCCAACAGCTACTTTTGGCCCAAAAAATCGAGAACAACAGTCCAGCCCCAACGGTCAGCTTCCTTTCTTCTTTTTTTTTCCACGCATCAAAACGCATCGCCTCATATTGTTTGCCTCATCAAAACGTAGCATTTCATCCCAGATATGGACCAAAAAAAAAGCCATGCAGGCAGAACACACAGACATTCTGCCACGCGTTGCCTCCCAACGTTTCCCTGGCTGGCAGCACACCTCTCCCACGCGTGTCACTCGCAGACCCCACCCATGACATGCGAGTCACCTGGCTACTACTGCTCTTATTGGGAATATGCTGGGAGTACAAAAGAAGCCTCCTTCCATTCATTGCCATGGAAACTTACAACATTGATCATTATTATTATTATTATTATTATGATTAGGTGAGATTGTGTAAAGCATTTTGCAACTTCTTTCATTACAAAAAGAATGTCCCTTATTTTTTTTTTGAGATGTCCAAATGTAACGTCCACTTTCTAAATATCTAAATTTAAAAATTTATCAATATTTTCAACCTACATTTATTTTGGATTTAAAAACACAATTTGAAAAGGAGGGAAATGTGAAGTAACAATTTTGAATTCAAGTACCAAGGATATTATTAGTATTTTATCTTTAAAAGAAAATAGCTTGTAAATATTTCTTGAGATACATGAAAAGTCAAACGGAATATTCTTTTTTAGGCAAAGTGAACATCACGTTAATACAGACTCATAGCTTGGTGTATGTTTGCCTGAAAAGGCAAAAAAAGAATTGTTTACTAGATTGCTTCATAAATCACAATCAAATTTTAGATGAAGTAATTTTATTTAAGATCTTCTATGTCACAGTACTATTTTATTTTTGTTACAGTACCATGACAGTTTATAAAAAGGAAAAACTTTCGGAAAGTCACTAAAATTTCGTTCAAAGTTTTAAAAAGGATTTAGAAAGTAATTAAACCTTAATATTAAATGTAGATAGTCATCAAAATTTATCTACATCCCACATTTTGCTAATTAAAAAAAAATCCTAAATCTCTTTTTTTCAAGCGGAAAAAAATTTCTAAGTTTTTACAAGAAAAAATAAAAAGTAGGAGGAAAAATTTTGAGATCATACACAAAGATATTAAGAATAATTTGAGGTTAGCTTACAGTTAAAAGAGGGAAACATTCAACATGTATATTTGGTCATGTCTTTCTTTTTTGTAAATGGGAACAAGTCCTAATTATTTGATCATGTCAACATTAGATGACACAAGGGTATTAAGATGTTGATATTTTTTCAACTGCTCTTTTTTGTTTGTAGATGTTATCACTTTTTATTAAAAAATTTCCTTTCACTTAGAAAGTAGCTCTAAATTGTGTTTAATTTTTACATTTTCTAATAATTATCATTCTAAATATATCCCTTCTATATTTTTGGGTTTCTGAAAACAATTAACATTTTTTCCCACTTAAAAAAATTTAAGACTTTGTTTAGTTAGTCGGGTGTGGAATATAACACAAGATTTAGTGATTATTTACTCTCTGTTAAATTTTTTATATATCAATTGAGCAATTAATAAACGAGTTACGTATATAAGCTCAAATGAGATTTCATCCTAAAACCAATTGAAAATAGGTGGAATAACTCACAAGCTTATGTACATACTCAAACCCTTCAATTTTATCAATGTGAGATAACATCCACTTTTATATCCTTTGTATTTTTATCAATGTAGGACAACACCCGCTTTCATACTCCAACATGTCTCCTTACATGTGGGCTACCAACAAGGCCCAACACGTGCACACAAATCAAATAGGGACGATGATAAATCAAGATCGAGCAATCTGCTCTGAGACCATGTTAAATTTTTTATATATCAGTTGGGTAATTAATGAAGGAGTCACGTGTGTAAACTCAAATGAGGTTCCATCCCAAAACCAATTGGCAATGGGTGGAGTAACTCACAAGCTTATATACATGCTCAAACTCTTCAATTTTATCAATGTGGGATAACATCCATTTTCATATCCTTTGTAGTTTTATTAATGTGGGATAATATCCACTTTCATACTCTAACACTCTCAGTGTTAAAGTTTAGTGATTTTCTAAATTCTTTTTAATTTGTTGATTTTTTAAAACTTTGAAGAAAAGTCTGCTGATATTTAAGCTACCCCTACCCCTGCAAAATGGTTTGCTCTCACTGACAGTCCAATAGACAGGTCAGATGACAGTTGGAAAAAGTTAACCCGACACAATTACCGATTCAAAACCGACACGAAGTTAAGTGGGTTTAGGTATAAATTTTGGACCCGTTTAATTAAATGGATTGACATGTTCAATCCGTTTAATTAAATGAGTTAGTTCATATTGAGATTCTCGACACGAAAAAGTACATATTTAACCTGTTTAATTAAATAAGTTAAATAAGTCAACTCATTTTTTCATTTTTTATTTATCCATTATTTATCCATTTACTTTTTATTAGATAATTAATAATATAAAATTTTTTAGAAATTATGAATTATGACGAATATGGAGAATTTCAATTAGTAATTATTTAATGTGATATGTAAACTTAACTTTTAACATTGTAATTGCGTATCAGTTGAAAATATTAAATGTATAAATAGTCAATTAAGCGACTGAACTTGGCCTATTTATCATAAACGGGTTAAGCAGGTCAACCCATTTAAAAATGAAATGGGTACAGGTCCAGATTTTTCAACCCATTTAATAAATGGGTTAAGTTCAAGCTAAGGAATTCTCAACCTGTTTGAGTTCGATACGAACACGAATCCGACCCGATACGACCATTTACCCAGCCCTAGGTCAGATATGATATTCGCAAAAATATAACGGTACAATAATAATGTAGAAAATACAAAAATGGTAATGCCTTTTAGAGTGGGCTTTCCTTTTAGGAAAATCCAAGTTGATAGTGGGAAATATTAATTGTTTTTTAAATCTAACAAATTGAAAAATTTTCTACAAATACAAAAAAGAGAGAAAAATATCTACCAAGATTGGATCAACCTAGAAGCACCAATAATCTGATGGAGCTTGTTCACCTTCTACTTCTACTTCCGCCATTGTGTCAATTTCATAGATCTACAGTGTTTTCCTTGCTTTTGCAAGCATTTCAACTATCCATCTCTCGTTTAAGGCTCTCTCTTCTCTGCTGGGTCTCCTCTGTTTTGTCCTCCGATCCACGCGCTCGCCGGTTTACTTCTCGAGCATCTATCCGGGCAACGGTTCCTCTCAAGTCTCAACCCTAGTGCCTCTGGACTAACTAGTCGGTAGTTCGCCGGTTTTACCACATGTGGCGGTTTAGGCAGTGTTAGACGACATTGGACGTCCAGGACTCCGATGGTTGTGACAAGGCAATGAGGGTAATTGCTGGTGGTCCAGAAATTTTTGCTGTCGATGGCGGCCTGTTGCCCAGAGCCCCATTGGACGACTGGGGATTCTTCCGCAGGTGCCTGAGCAAGTTGGCGTGTGCCATTCCCTTTGTCAAGGTCTGGGTGCCTGCTTATATTTGCTTTCTTTATTCTGCTTTGGCTATTTCTTTACCTTGTTTATTTATTCATTATTTTGTTGGCTTTCTTTATCCTGGTGTTCGCTCTTCACCTTATTATTGCTTTCTTTTTCCTATTAATCATGTGCTATTTTTTATTTCTTATTATTATTTATCTTGCCTTATTATTCTACCCATATTATCATTATTATCATTATTATTATTATTATTATTATATGTTTTTAGCTTGTGTACCCCAACTACAATTAAAGCCTTTGTTTTAACTGCTTCCCAGTTACGCACCGGATTCCTTTCACTAGTGAAGTCTGATTGAGTTACAACAAGCTGTCTGGGTTGAGTGCGTTTCTCATTTAGTGCATCAGGCTCTGTTCTTTTCGTGGGTCAATTCATATTTACCAACTTTAACCCACTTCAATCTATTTTAACATATTTCAACCTATTTCAACCCATTTGAAAAAAAATACCAACTTTAACCAACTTCAACCCACTTCAACCAACTTCAATCCACCTCTTTATAATTTTA
>NCQV01136927.1:0-10432 GCA_002740545.1 Lophocereus schottii | reverse complement strand
TTATTAGGATATCATTGGAGATTTGTGACACTAGTAATGTCTGCAATGTGTATTCGATTATTATGACAATGTTCTTCTTCGTCAGATGGATCTATACAATGTCTATATAGGTTGATTTGAAGCATCAAATTCGAGGGTGATTTTTCTTTTAACGGCAAGTTAAAGGTGTTTCAATACATTTAGATATATATGGTCATATGAGCCACCCATCTGATTGGTGTGCCATTCTGTTAGTTTGAACTGTTTATTTTTTGGATATAATCTCTTGTACTCCGGGCGTGTGGCCGTGGAGTTGTGGTCTCCGGTGTGTAGCCGTTGAGCTTGATCTGCATCCTTTTATCCTATTATTCATTGTAGATGATGTGATGCAAGGCTTTAAGCCTAGGAATTGGCCAGTTTACAGGCGAAACTCTATCCGTTTCGCCCTAGAAATTTCAGAATCATTAACACTCACAGCCCTTGGATTAGGGGTTGTTGCAAATGTGTCCTATGACAGGCCATTGACTCATTTTGAGGGTAAATGCATAGGAAGCATCGAGATGTTTTGATTTCAAGCACAACCCAATTGGGCCATTTTTTGGCCCAACAACTTCCTAATCCATTTGTTAAGCTAATTACTATCATTAATCCCTAATTGTAACAAGAAAAGATTATATTTTGGGGTAGTGAATCCTCAGCCACGTATTTTCACTTCAATTGCAACCAAGTATACGCAAGTGGCTGAAGAGCAATTTTCATCCAAGTAAAACACAAAGTCAAGGCTCTCTTTTCTTCTCCTCCTTCTCCTCTCCCACGGCCACCTACTGCCAGCCCATTCTACTGCCTTATGCCACCAGCAACGACCAAGGCAGCCACCCCTCAGCCGCCTCCAACATCCCCCTAACTACCAGCCACAACCCCACACTCTTCACACATCATTCACACCTCCATATTCAAGCACAAGTGAGTAATATCCTCACTTTAACTTGTTGATTTGATCTTACTTTGGAGTTTGATTCTTGTTTTTGATTATTGCTGATGTTGTTTATACGGAATCAAGAGTTGTTTTGATATTTTGGTTGTTGATTATGCTTGAAGTTGTTCATGTTCATGCAAGTGTAGGTTGTAATGATGAAGTTTGATTGTTTTAAAAGAGATTTTGTGCTCTTTGGCAGTGATAATGAATATCAAGAAGTTTATGATAATTTAGATGAGTTAAAGAGTGATTGTAATGGGTGGATTTGTGAAGAAAAGATTGAAACTAAGTGATTTTGGGCTGGAAACAGACCCAAAATAGGGGTCTGTTTTGGATTAAACTGGTAACAAACTAGGCATGGGAAAATTGTGACTTTTGATGAGTAAATAGAGGAGGAGGTTATCTTTCAATAGGATTTTGAATTACTCGATTCTAGGTTGTGTGCGTAAAGTTATGACCAATTTACTGAAGACTATGCGGAATACACCGAAACTGGGAGCATATTTGAACAGTGGAATTTACGGAAGACTTAGTATTGATTGGGCCATTGAAAAATTATGAATTTTGGTGCGTGGATATATCAATGAGTTATCGTTCAAATGCCTTTTGAATTGCCTTCATCCGAGTTCTGTGGAAAAAGTTATGGTCGTTTTGCTACGACTGTGGATTGGATTAAAATTGTGCATGTTTGTCTTCTATTCTAATTTCAGGGACTTTAGTTTGTGAATCATGCTTTGTGTCCTAAATGAACATTTTAGTGGACATTATGAGATTTTCATATTGGGGTTTTATATCTCAATTGGAGATCGGGAGTGAAAGATATAGATTTTCTAAATTGGACCATCAAACGGTATTGTGTGAAGAAAGAAATCAGTACTTAACGGATCAAACTGAGGTTATATGAGCCTTTATGAACCTCACAACACCCTTCGTAGCATTAAACCTTCCATTATCCATTGCAGAATCATTGCACATTCTATTATCCAATTTAGAAGTATTACACTTTCTATTATCCATTTGAGAGATATCAGAAACTCATATTTTATTTATATCAGTTGAAATCTATTTTGTATTAGATTGTTATGTTTCAAGTTCAATAACCCTAACTGATTTATTTTTCAAATCATTTTAGTTTAACTTGCCTTACATTAAATTATTAGGACTGTGGAAGTCTTTTTCATTAATCGATTTCCATTAAAGTTATAAATTATGTCAGTAAACATGGTTTACTAACTATATTTATCTATAATGACATCTCTTAAATAGAAATGGGGCCTAGTCTATCATTTCCGTTGTGCATAAGTATTATCAAGTGAAATATTATTTTAAAGGCTTTAGGTACGTCTATTGCCTGTACCTTAGAAATCAAAGTGTATTTATCAACGTTATCATATTTTGGTAAGTACATCAATAAATTAGTTTACACTGTGAATTATCAGTTAATTAATGACCCAGTCAGTTATCATCTATAGGGCTTATGCCCTTCAGTTACCCGCGCGGCTTCAGGTCAGGTCCCCGATCGAGTTGACAGGTGTGCACCTATCCATAGATCGTAACAGTATCAGGGGGCTCACTATCAAATAATAACTAGCAATGCAGCTTTATATTATCTTATTTACTGTTTCAACTAAATGAATTGCAAAGTGGGCCCAACCAGCGTTTTAATGATCATTTAGTAATTGAGGAATGCATGTACTGAGCTTCTGCTCACAGTTCGAAATATTTTCATGTTTTATTTTAGGCAAATGCTCAGAGAATTGCCCTCATACCAGCAAATCAGCTGAAGAGAATAAGTGAAGTAAGGAAATTCGGATGGATCAGAAGTAATGCTGTACATACATACCTTAAAGTTATATTTTGAATTTTTATGTGGATGAAGATATAGATTGCAGGGTGAATTATCTTACTATGGCTTATAAACCTTACATTGGTTTACACTTGATTGTGAAAGGATGATCATATGTGAATGTGTACAATGGAGGTTCTGTTTAATTGTGTTATTTATAACACTCATGTTTCAAGCGTTGTCCTTTTGGACGGCGGTAACGCCCCTGTCATTGTACTCACCATATTACAATTGAGTGATTTATTAAGGAGAATATGAACAGTGAAACATGTTTAATTTAGGGGCATTACAGATTTGGTATCAGAGCCAGGTTGAGATTTTGTTTGTGGGATATGGATTATGGAGTTAAGATATTGAGTAAGTTGATTAGTGAGGAATGAAGATTATTAGGATATCATTGTAGATTTATGACACTAATAATGTCTGCAATGTGTATTCGATTATTATGACAATGTTCTTCTTTGTCAGATGGATCCATACGACGTCTATATAGTTTGATTTCAAGCATCAGATTCGAAGGTATTTTTTTTATACAGCAAGTTAAAGGTGTTGCAATACATTTAGATATGTATGGTCATGTGAGCCACCCATCTGATTGGTATGCCATTCTGTTAGCTTGAACTGTTTCTTTTTGGGATATAATCTCTTGTACTCCGGGCGTGTGGCCCGTAGAGTTGTGGTCTCCGGCCTGTAGCCGTTGAGCTTGATCTGATTGGTATGCCATGTGATGTAAGGCTTTAAGCCTGGGAATTGGCCAGTTTACAGGTGAAACTCTGTCTGTTTCGCCCCAGAAATTTCAGAATCATTAACACTCGCAGCCCTTGGATTGGGGGTTGTTACAAATGTGTCCTATGACGGGCCATTGACTCATTTTGAGGTTAAATGTATAGGAAAAATCGAGTATGGGCAGATTACATAAGTTCAATCAACTTAACAGTTTTGATCATTGCACAAGGACCGACCTTGAAGCAACTTTTGTCCATGAGCACTTATGATTTACGCAAGGATTTTCCATCCTGAGTTTAATTTTAAGGAGATATCTTTCATATGAAACAAGTTTCGATTGGATGAGAGGTCATTTGGTCATTCAAAACTGTTAGACAAGTCAAAGTCGACAAAGTTGGCAGAATCCTAATGCATAAGGTCTAAGTTTAGTCCACTTGTAACCTATGCATTCCATCCGATAGAGATGTTTTAGTTATTCTATATTAAAGTTCAGAAAGTAAACTTTTCAATACCCATGGTGTAACACATTTGGTGACCCGTGGCCAATGAAATTCAACCTAGAAGTCTGATGGTATAGACTGTTCAAGTCAGTGGATACATACAATTTTGAGCTTATATTTCCTCATCATATGGGTGTCATTTTGTGCGCTTCCCGAATCCAAGTGGCAATTATTTCAATATGCCTCATTGATTGCAGATATTTTCTTTTGTAACCAAGAATCTTATCTAGGCGAGCTGTAAGGGGATTGTTGATGTAGTATCCCTTGAATTGTATGATTTCGGAGAGGCTTGTTCTATGGTACATAATTTTGAAAGCATTGACTATATAAGTTTGCTTCAATCCAATGCAATTCAAGACTTGCTTAAATTGCCCAAACCCTTGCACACAGTCCACTGACCCCACCTCCATCTGTAAAGTAGGCATTACTCTTGAAAATGTTTCACTGCACCTTCAGGTAACATACCATCTACCATTGTTCTTGTTGGGTTATCAACTGTTGGATACTCCTTACTTTGACCAGGGGCTTCATCTTTTGTTTTCATGGCATCCCCCCATCAAATTGCATTGTCATTCATTCTCATGTTACATCTTCATCAGTTCTGGTCACCTTTTTCTCTTTTAATAGCCCAATTGCTGCTAGTAGTTGGATTATAATTGGGTTGCACCCATGTCAACAGATAATAATTTTGTAGCATGCTTGAATAGAAGGTAGATTTTAGCTATGCTTTGTATAAAGGTTGGTTATTATCAAACTTGTGGAATCCATTGCTAGGGGGAACGCAATGTGTCTACCTTTTTGGCTAATGCAACCTCAGTTTTCTATTGAAGATCACTTTCATGAAGCTAAAGTTTGACAATCAAAATCTTTTCCATGCATTTGGATTGCGTCAGCGAGAAATTTTAATGGGTTACTTCCCTTTGGAAAAACGCCTTCAGTCGATTCAAATTAAAGAACTCTAGAGTGGAAAGTATGACACAGTGGAACCTTAAGAATGGATCTGAGGAGTAGAGAAAATTTTCACAGCAATGGAGGTTCCAGGGGATAAAATGGTGAACATTGGAACATTTTACCTAACTGGTGAAACTAACATTTGGTGGAGCACTGTTAAGAATAGGCTCTTAGGGTTTGGTTTCACTTGGAGCAGATTTGTGGAAGAATTAACCACAGCACTCCTGAGTGCTGAGTGGTAACTAACAAATGTATGTGGTGCGGTGGCCAGAGCAACTCATTGTTGCCTGTTCCTGAAGACTGAAGACTGTAAACAAGGATTCTTATCTTCAAGGCATGCAGCTGTAGGAAGGGATCACATGTTGAGCAAGAAGAAAGTTGTTATACAGTAGATTCAATTGCTAATCATTCATTTATATTCCTGCCATACAAGTGAACTTTGAGAATAAGGAGGCAGAAATCTATTATGGAATCAAGTTACCCAATGACTCTAGGGCTGAGTGTTCTACCTCTCATAAATTTGTTTCAATCACTATTGGTGGGATTGTTTTCCCTTATGTTCTGATTCAATTTGACTGGTCAGACTCTGATATCATTTTGGAAATGAGCTAGTTGTGTACTTATGGGGTCAAGATAGGTTGTGATAACCCTAAGGTTGTTTCAAGAAAAGAACAAGGGAGAGAAATATGTTTTATGGTCAAGGAGAGGAAAAGCCTTGTCCTTTAAATTTTGTTATGAACCCAAGTGAGCTCTTATGTCAGGGATATATTGTGCATTGGTGTTATGCTATTAACATTCAACTTAAGGAAGAAAAAGTAGGGGACATCCCTATAGTTTGTGAGTTCAGAGAATTTTTTCAAAAAAGTTACCGGGACTGCTCTGCCAAGAGAAATTGATTATGAGATTGAATTCATCCCTGGCGCCTAATCTATCTCAAAAATCTCATATCGTATGGCCCCAACTGAGCTTAAGGAACTACAAATTCAGCTAGATGAGCTGTTATAAATGGGCTTTAATGGGCCAGGTGTATCACCATGGGGTGCCCCAGTGTTGATTGTAAAGAACAAGCATGGAACCTTGAGGTTATGCATTGATTTCAAAGACCTGAACAAGATCACCATCAAAACCACATACCATACCCATCACCTCAAGTAGATGACTTATTTGATCACCTGTAGGGAATAGGAGTCTGATCTAAGATTGATTTGAGGTTAGGGTACCATACCCATCAACTTCGCATTATACCTGAACACATTACCAAAACTACACTATGTACCATGTATGGGTCATGATGAATTCACTGTGATGCCTTTTGGCCTAATTAATGGCCCCGCGGCCTTTACAGATCTTATGAATAGAGGTTCAACTCATACCTAGACAAGTTGTGGTGGTGTACATAAAAATGTCTCGAAATACTCCAAGGACAAAGATGAGAATACTGTTTATTTGAGGACAGTGTTACAGACTTTGAGGAAGCATCAATTACATAGCAAATACTAGAAGTTTGAGTATTGGTTTGAAGTAATGGTGTTTTTGGGGCATATGGTATTAAAAGAAGAAATTAAGGCTGATTGGCAAAAGATGAAAGCAGTTACAAAGTGCCTAAGACCCACCAATGCACTGAGATTAGCAACTGTTTGAGTTTAGTAGGGAATGATCGAGTTCAAGGAGGATTTGACAAATATCATCTTCCCTGACCATTTGTTGAATAAAGCTACAAAGTTAGCAAGAAGTTAAACTGGTGGCTTATTCCTTCTAACAACTCAAGCCTTATAAGAAGGATTACCTACCCATAGTTTGGAGTTAGCAGCTGTAGCTTTTGCACTGAAAAATTTGAAGACATTACTTCTATGGGGTACCATACGGAATCAATACTGATCATCAAAGCTCGAAGTACATCTTCACTCAGAAAAAAGCTTAATATACATGAAACATCAGTGTGGCAGATCCAATGTTAACTAAGAAAGAGGAATATTGTGGCAGGTGCCCTGAATAGGAAGGCACAACATTACCTTGAACACTGTAGTAACTACTTAATTAAATCTCTTGAGAGAGCTTGAGGACTTAGCCATTCAATTAATGTCAAATAGAAAGGCAAATGTTCAATTACTGGCACTTACCTTACAGCCCTCCCTAATGGAGGAAATTAGAGTAAATCAGGACTGTGATCCTAAATTACAAAGGATAAAGCAGAATCTTAAGAAAGGGATTCAATGTCAATAGATTTTATCATGAGATTCTCTCAGATATAATGTCTGATCTCTCAGATATAGTGCCTGATAGAGATCAGAGATTTCAAACCTGTTTTGACACGCACTTCAAGGAGCCTTTGGAACTAGATTGAACTTTAGTAGTTCTTATCATCCTGAAATGGATGGGCAAGCATCTAAAAATATCAATGGATGAACTCTTCTAAGTTGGCGCCTATAGTACTTCACAACCAACATTTGCATTTGAAGAAAGTATGGAACTCCCAGCAGTCAACGTTGTGATATCACTAGCCGAGAATCCTTCATTAAACATCAGGATAAAATGACGGCAGACATTGATAACAAATCATCTTATGGGTCATGAAGATCTTCTTCAACATTTAATAAGGCGGCATATCTCAGAAGACTCTTGAAAGCATACCATTAGAACCGATAGAAAAGCCGTGTTAATAAAAGAAGGAGATTCCTTGGATTTCCAGTATATGATAAAGTTTTTCAGAAAGTCTCACCAACTCAGGGTTGACGGAGGTTGCATTACGATCGAAATTGAGGTCAAGATCTTCTGGACCATATCAGTTCATGAAAAGGTCGAATTCTATAATTTGTCCACCAAATCTGCCTACATGACTCAAACATGTGCATAACATGTTCTGTGTTCCTTACCTCATAACTCAGGTAGTACATTTCAAATCCTGACCATGCTGTCATAATCAAATCCATTGCAATCATTGAGGGTATTGTATTTCAAGAGCATCCAATTCAAATATTGGATCACAGGATGAAGCAGTTAAGTATTAAGTAGATACCTCAGATCAAATTTCCTTGGGCAAATCATACCTCCCCAAAAGCTACTTGGGAAATTGAGCAAGAAGTGAAAGCCAAGTACTTTTATTTATTTTAAATCACCTTGCATGATAGTCAAAGTTCATAAGTTTCGAGGACGAGACTCTTTAAGAGGGGAAGGCTGTAATAGCCTGACCCTAAATCATGTTTATTTATTTAATTAAGCTATATTATTAATTTTTCACATTTATTTATCTCATTTAATTATCCTAGTTGGGAGAATTCATTTTGGGCCACACTTTGCAATTCGAGTTTCATTTACCGGAAAATTTCGGAAAAATCGATAGTAGGCCTCGATAATTATTTTCGTAACATCACAAAAAATTTAATTTCGAGCTTCGTCAATATTTTATCGCATCGAGATGTTTTGATTTCGAGCACAACTCAATTGGGCCCAATTTTGGCCCAACAACTTCCTAATCCATTTGTTAAGCTAATTACTATCATTAATCCCTAATTGTAACTAGCAAAGATTTTATTTTGGAGTAGTGAATACTCAGCCATGTATTTTCACTTCAATTCCAACCAAGTATACGCAAGTGACTGAAGAGAAATTTTCATCCAAGTAAAACACAAACTCAAGGCTCTCTTTTCTTCTCCTCCTTCCCCTCTCCCATGGCCACCTACTGCCAGCCCATTCCACCGCCTTATGAAGGCAGCAACCACCAAGGTAGCCACCCCTTAGCCGCCTCCAACATCCCCCCAACTACCAGCCACAACCCCACACTCTTCACACATCATTCACACCTCCATATTCAAGCACAAGTGAGTAATATCCTCACTTTATCTTGTTAATTTGATCGTGCTTTGGAGTTTGATTCTTATTTTTTGATTATTGCTCATGTTGTTTATACGGAATCAAGAGTTGTTTTGATATTTTGGTTGTTGATTATGCTTGAAAAAGTGATGCTTGAAGTTGTTCATGTTCATGCTAGTGTAGGTTGTAATGCCGAAGTTTGATTGTTTTAAAAGAGATTTTGTGCTCTTTGGCAGTGATAATGAATATCAAGATGTTTGCGATAATTTAGATGAGCTAAAGAGTGATTGTAATGGGTGGATTTGTGAAGAAAAGATTGAAACTAAGTGATTTTGGGCTGGAAACAGACCCCAAATAGGGGTCTGTTTTGGATTAAACTTGTAACAAACTAGGCATGGAAAAATTGTGGTTTTTGGTGAGTCGATAGAGGAGGAGGTTAGCTTCTAATAGGAGTTTCAATTAATTGATTCTAAGTTGTGTGCGTAAAGTTATGACCAATTTACTGAAGACTGCGCAGAATACACCGAAACTGGGAGCATATTTGAACAGGGGACTTTACGGAAAACCTAGTATTGATTGGGCCATTGCAAAATTGTGAATTTTGGTGCGTGGATATATCAATGAGTTATATTTCAAATGCCTTTTGAATCGCCTTAATCTGAGTTCTGTGGAAAAAGTTATGGTCGTTTTACTACGACTGTGCAGATTGGACTAAAATTGTGCATGTTTGTATTCTATTCTAATTTTAGGGACTTTACTATGTGAATAGTGCTTTGTGTCCTAAATAAACATTTTAGTGGACATTATGAGCTTTTCATATTGGGGTTTTATATCTGAATTAGAGATTGGACGTGAAAGATATGGATTTTCTAAAGTGGACCATCAAACGGTATTGTGCGAAGAAAGAAATCAATACTTAACGGATCAAACTGAGGTTATTTGAGCCTTTATGAACCTCACAACACTCTTCATAGCATTAAACCTTCCATTATCCATTTCAGAATTATTGCACATTCTATTATGCATTTTAGAAGTATTACACTTTCTATTATCCATTTCAGAGATATCAGAAACTCAAATTTCATTTATATCAATTGAAATCCATTTTGTATTAGATTGCTATGTTTCAATTTCAATAACCCTAACTGATTTATTTTTCAAATCATTTTTGTTTAACTTGTCTTACATTGAATTGTTGGGACTGTGGAAGTCTTTTTCATTGATCGATTTCCATTAAAGTTATAAATTATGTCAGTAAACATGGTTTACTAACTACATTTATCTATAATGACATCTCCTAAATAGAAATGAGGCCTAGTCTATCGTTTTCGTTGTGCATAAGTATTATTAAGTGAAATATTATTTTGAAGATTTCAGGTGCCTCCATTGCCTGTATCTTTAGAAATCAAAGTGTATTTATCACCGTTATCATGTTTTGGTAAGTACGTCAATAAATCAGTTTACACAGTGATTTATCAGTTAATTAGTGACCCCGTCAGTTATTATCTATAGGGCTTACGCCCTTCAGTTACCCGCGCAGCTTCGGGCCAGGTTCCTGATCGGCTTGGCAGGTGTACATCTATCTGCTGGATTCGTGAGTATACAGCCACAAGAGGGGGGTGAATTGTGGTGTCTGATTTTCTC
>NCQV01136924.1:0-14464 GCA_002740545.1 Lophocereus schottii | reverse complement strand
TAGCCTCTTGATGGCTAATTAGTCTTGTATTTGGCCTAACTATACCCAATCTATACCTAGAACTTAGAGTTTTCCTTCACGTCTGCCAAGTGTTCGATCAAATGCTTGAAAGAGCTTTCATCCATATTTTTGGGCGATTGACTTATGCTGAAAGGTGAGGTCAATTAACTAGTGTGGGAGAGGGAATAGCCGAGTTCGGGACATGAATATAGTATCCGAATCGAGTTAGGTCCGGGGTTGCTAGTTTTGTGGTCTAATTGGGCTAACCCCATGAAAATAGGTGGTTAAGCGAATTAGACTAGCTCATGACCCTTGAAAGAGGGCTTGGGTGGTTTTTGATAGTGTAACCGACCATCTCTTGTTCATAGTATAGTTTGGGTAGGTTAGAACTCATCCTCTCTAGTTGGTTCATTCATTGGTCAAATCACAACTCCAAGTCATTTTTTCTATGTTTGTAGCGTAGTTTAGTTTTCCTTCTTTGCCCTTCGATCTTATCTAGCTCGAAATGCTTTAGCTAGCCCTGGTAGTTGGAAACACAATTCCCTGCTGACGACCCCAAGTACTCAACGATACACCTTGCACTTGGGGTTTATAAATATTAAAACTTTTTCCCTGCAACAAGTTTTTTCACCGGAGAGCTTATTTCTTCCTTGGATTGATCCAAACTACTTTTTGAAATCAAACATACAAAAAATATATAAAGGTCTTAGTAGGCAACCAAACAAGAAGGTTACATTTCGGGATGGAAATTCGAAAAATTAGTCAAGATTCTAGCTGTGTTTGGTGATAAAGGTTGAAGTTAAGGTTAGTGATTTGTAGCAGTTACCACTTAAAAGTATTCGGTAAAATAATGGTTAGAAGTTTACGTAGTATTTTTCAGAAGCTAATGAAAGCAACTTTTAAGAATCTCTACCTAGTGATTGTATTGCAAATTACAAAATTCTTCTTTCTATTTACTAAAATCTTTATTATTGTATCCTTTTTAGTAATTTTATATAAATCTGCTACTTCAACAATTGAATTTACCAAAACACATTTATTTTAAATTGCTAGTAGAACTGCTAGCTGTTAATTATTAGTGGGTCACAGCTAATCGCTAGTAAAACCGCTAACAGTTATAAAACCGCTAACAGTTATAAAACCGCTAATTTTACTGAAGAAGCCCTCTATTTGACAATTTTTAAAATTTTTAAAGGAAACGCGGACATAAATTTCATTATTCAACAACAACACCACCCCCCCACCACTACCTCCCAGTGTGGGTCTCGCTTTCACGGAGTTTGGGGTGATCCAGATGTAGGCAACCTTACCTCAACCGGCGTAACTGCCCGTTAAGTGGTTGATTCCAAGAGACCCCCAAAACAAGATTTTGTGAAAATATTTTATAGGAGAAGGATTTTGTGGAAACATTTTATAAATGAAGGATTTTGTGAACACGTTTTATGGAGCAAAAGTAAGATAAGCATCACGAAATTGAACAAAGGAGTACTAATAAATCAGGGGTAGTAACTATGTAAATATTAGTACAATAAAATAGAGGAAGGTACCATACCTTAGCCAACAGACGTGGGCAAACAATGTTTCTATCCAGATACAAGTCCTACCTGCATACAAACACAACATCCGAAAAACAACAACCAAACGTACCCTACCACATTCGAAAAACAACTACGAAGCCACCTCTCTGTGATATAAGATCTTAATCCTATCCCGCCATAGTCTCCTATCCTGAGTCATGTCCTCCGTTAGTCCGACAACTTTCTAGCCCTCTCTAATAACCTCGTCCAAGCTCTTCTTAGGTCGCCCCCTCCCTCTTTTCCCTTCGGGGATGTTAATCCTCTCACATCTCCTCACTGGAGTGTCCACACTTCTTCTTTTCACATGGCCGAACCATCTGAGTCTTATTCCTCTCATCTTATCTTCGATAGGAGCTAATTTAACTAAATCTCTAATAACTCCATTACTAATTTTATCCATTATCGTATAACCACAAATCCATCTAATCATCCTCATCTCTGCTATCATTAACTTTTAGACCTGCGTCTTTTTTATAGGCCAATACTCTGCATGATACATCACAGCAGGTCTAACTACCATACGGTGTACTTTGCCTTTTAGCCCTATAGGCATTCTCTTATCACACAGCACACCTGAAGCGTACTTCTATTTAATCCAACGTGCTTTTATGCGCTGGTTAATATCTTCATTGATGTCCTCGTTCTGCTGAATGATCGAGCCTAGATATTTAAATTTCTTAACCTTTGGTATCGTCATCCCCTCAATAGTGACTTCTCCCCTCCCATCTTCCCTACGACTGAAACAACAATGTAGGTATTCTGTTTTTGATCTACTTGCTCTAAATCCTCTAGACTCCTCCAGTGTATATCTTCAACGCTCCAACTTATCGTTAACTCCCTCTCTGGTTACATCAATAAGAATAATGTCATCTGCAAATAACATACACCATGATAACCCATCTTGAATCCATTTTGTAAGTTCATCCATAGCTATGGGAAAAGAAATGGGCTTAAAGCGGAACCCTAATGCAGGCCCATACCAATGAAGAAGCCGTTGGTAATCCCTCTTGGCCTCCTCAAATTCGTCCTACCTCCCACGTACATATCCTTAATAAGACGAATACACAAAGGAGACACTCTTTTCTTTTTCAAGTATTCCCATAACACTTCTCGCGGGACTCTATCATATACTTTTTTAGATCAATGAACACCATATGAAGATCTATCTCTCTATCTCTATACAATCTCATGAGTCTTCTATGAGTGTAAATCGCCTCTGTGGTTGATCTGCCCAGCATAAAACCAAATTGATTATCAGATATCGAAATATCCTTCCACAACCTTCTCTCAATCACCCTTTCCTATAACTTCATATTGTGACTGAGCAACTTTATATTCCTGTAATTATTAAAATCTTAAATATCCCTTTTGTTCTTATACAATTGGATGATTGTACTAAACCTCCATTCTCTGAGCATCTTAGCAGTCCTAAAAATAATATTGAAAAGCCCTGCTAGTCACCTCAATCCTTCTTCACTGAAGCAGTTTCACACTTCTACCGGTATCTGATCTGGTCTCTCTACTTGCCCATTGGCCATCTTCTTCAGGATCTCTTTAATCTCATCCTTACTGATAGGTTCACCCAATTGGGCTGAAGTAGACTCTCACTACTTTCTCTTTTCCTACTTCGAGAATCTTCCATCACTTCATCATTGAGGAGTTTCAAAAAGTACCTTTTCCATCTCACCTTGATTCTGCATCCTCAAACAGCACCTTACCATTTTCATCTTTGATGTACCTCACAACATCTAAATCCCTTGTTTTTCTTTCCCTTGCCCTCGCCAGTTTAAAGACTTCGTTCTTACCTTCCTTGCTCCCCAGTTTTTGATATAACTTATCATAAGCCATGCTCTTAGCTACAACAACAGCTTTCCTGGCTACCTTTTTTGCAGCCTTATATCTAACTCTACTAGTCTCTTTATCTTCATCTGTTTTACTGTTCATGTAAGTAGCGTATACCTCTTTTTTCTCGTTGACTTTCTCCTTTACCTCTTCGTCCCACCACTAAGCTCCTTTCATTCTGGTGCCACCTCTCCTAGAAGTACCTAGAATTTCCTTAACCGACCGTTGAATACATTCTACCATTGCCTCCCACATAGTATCTGCATCCTCTATCTGCCTTCAAGCTCCGTATTCAATAATCCTCTCTGCTAATTTAATAGCATTTTCCTTAGTAAGATTCCACCACTTAACTCTAGGTTCCCCTACACTTCTCTTCTTTCACTTTGAACATTTGAGCTCCACATCCAACATTAACAATCTATGCTGAGTATCTAAATACTCACTAGAAATCACCCTAAAATTTAATTATTCAACACTATTAAATTACAGTAAGTCGTATTTGAGATCATCGTATATTCAGGATGCTTTTGTGGTAACTGCTAATAATTAATTGAGGTGACTAATAGCTTATTTAGGAGTGAATGTTATTACACTTATACATTAGTGGAGCTATTAGTCATCCTCAATTTAAAAGTTACTCAAAAATATATTATTAGTTATTGTAAAACCTCAAAAAAGTTACCCTTGAAAGTATTTATCTCACGATAATTCTTATATGAAACGGTTTCATCCAAAAATTTGTGATTAAATTTTAAGACGTTTACAAATGAGAGACCATTATATAAAAATTCTGAATCTGCGACTCCTACTAAAGAAAAGAGATCAGTCATACTTCAATCTCACGTAAACACAACTTTTGGAATACTACCAATATGTCTGTTGATACTAAATGGTACTAAAAATTTTGAATCTCACGGATTTTAGAGCTTGACTAGAGAAACATGCTAAGATTAGATTAATTACAAGAAAAATTCCTCCCTTCAGAAACAAAAACGAAAAGAACACTGTAGTCACAAAAATATGCCATGCTATAAAATAAATATAAATTAATTATTTCGGCTTAACTCATTTAACTAATTTAATTTATTTAAATAAATTGGGTCAAATTCACTACAAAATTTTAGCCCAAATGACTACCAAGTCAATGGTTAAGTTGACTTTTAATCATCAGTTAAATGGATTAACAAGTCAAACACCCAATCAATAGTCTAAAAAGGCAAATTAGTTGCAAACTCTAGTAAGGGAGGGGATTCTTTTTCTATAAATAGAGCACTGCTCTCTCTTACTCAGGAGTCAAAAATTCATTCACTTCAATGACATTTTGAAGAGCCAAATGGCTAATTTTTCTAGAGGAAGACAACAAGTACAATCAAAGCACGTGCCATCTACCATTGAAGATCAAAGATCAAAGAAAAGTCGTCTTGATTGAGATCAAGTCTCTTAGACCCCTCTCAATATCAAATTCATTGAAGTTCATCCAAAGGAAGTCAAATCGATTTATTTGATCAAGATTCAAGTCAGTCGACCCTCTTTCAAGTACAAATTAGAAATCAAATCAGAAGAATTATTTATTTGTTCATCTTATAACAAATATACAGAGATTGTACTTACTACATCAATACAAAATTAAAATTGTTTCTTAATTTTTGTATAATTTATTTTATGCACGAAATTTGTGTTTACAAACACTAAACTAGAGAACTAGTGTCTATTCTTTTTCGCGACAAATAGGGGTGTTCATGGATCGGGTATGCAAACAAAAATGATTTTCGGTTCGGGTAATCGAAAGTTCAGGTCAGCCATCTCGAACCGAAACCGAACCAAAATTTTCGGGTACCAGAATTTCGGGCACTCGAAAGCTTCGGTTCGGGTTTCCGGTTATCCTATGACCAAATTATGTTTTCCCTTTTTTGTTTTCTTTTTTTTTTTGGCTGTTTTAACAAGTGTGTCGTTAGGCCCAACACTTAGTGACCCAATTACAACAATTGTAATTTCCTTAATTAGAGAAAGTGTGCAACCAGCTTCAGAAACTTAGTAGCCTTTGGGTATTGTGCAATACAGTGGAGCATAAGTAGCTTATAAAAAACAAAAAACGAAAATCTCGGTGCTTAGGTAGATGCATACTATAAACATAAGATCACATGACTTCCATCCAACCTCGCATATGTCTATCTCCCACTCTCTTACACATCATCTATGCAACGAAATTTTTTTTTTAAAAAAAAGTTTTCAGGTATTTGAATTGCCAAAATCTCTGAACCGTACTTGTACCAAGCACCGAACAAATTTCCAGTTTGGGTACCCAAATCGAATTTTTTTAAAATTTCGGGTCGAGTACCCAAAATATCGGCTTGGGTCACAATTTTTTGGTTTGAGTTTTTGGTTTCAATTGTTTTGAATACCCTTATCGACAAAATGCAACTGTAAATTGTAAGAAAATATAAGGAATTGTAAAAACATGTAAGAAGTTATACAGAGTTGTAAGTACTATAAAGAAGCGATAAGAAGAAGTTAGAAGTTGTAAGAGGCCTTCAAGGAGCTGTAAGAAGCTAGAAAAGGTTGTAAGGATAAATGTAAGTAGTTTTTGAATTATTAAAAAGTTGTATAAATATAATTTTTAATTATGTATGCATAATTATTGGTTATTAACATATTGTTTGTTAAATAACTGGTATCATGAAAGTAAATTATATACAATATGTCAGTGATGTTATAAAACTAATCTTATATCATCACTAAACAAATTATTTTTGAACATTAGACAAACAAATTTTATTTTTTACAATTATCATTTTGGATGAGAAGAAATAATATTAAAATAACATAATTAACTAACGAAAATAAGCCTTTGAAAAGTGAATTGAATAACAATAAAATAAATTGAAGCCCGAAAATTTATAGAACTTAATTATGTTCTACACTTGAGGTTTTGTTTATTATAACATTATTAGTTTTATCTCCATATAGACAAAGTAAAAAAATAATTTTTCTCAACAAATAAAATAAAATTCTATTTAAATTAAACGATTTCAAGTTATATTCTTAGCATAATGCCTCAATGAGACTGGAACAGTAGCAAGTGACAATTGTTGCTTGTTGTGCTCTCTATAATTTTATTATTATGTATGAAAAGGGTATAAACACGAAACCTAAATGTGGATAGATCATTCAATGTTTTATTGTATAATTATAGCTAGCAACCAAACTACCATTGACAAACTCAGAGATGAGATAGCTAAAATATTTTTCTCATCTACAATTTGACTATTTTTATACATAATTTACGTCGAAACATAAACATGAATGTAATTTTTTGTATTATAATTTTAAAAGTGTGTTAACTTGTTTTCTTTGTAATGGCGTATATAATTTACATCAACACTCAAATATAATTCACATCGTTAAATGTTGTTTTTATGTTTATAGAAATATTATGTTCATAAAAATATATGCAGATTTTTATAGTGGTAGTATATAAAAAATATACACATATTTCTATAAATATGAGAAAAAATAACAAGCTGAATTTTATTAATAATGTACAATAAGATATAAAAAGATGTAAAGATATACAAAAATATGAAAAAGTTATGTTGAACATATGAGAAGTTATAAGAAGTTATAAAAAATTGCTCTATATATCGCAAAAAAGAACAGCGACTTACTGAGCTAGATTATCAGGGACTTGAATCATTTAGGTCGCTGTCAGTCGTTTGATCAATTAATTATGTATATTTTTGGCATCAAATGCCCCTAATAAATTATCTGTAGATTGACTACGAGACCCTCTGACAATCGGTCGATCAGCTGTCGTCATCTCGGCCTCCGGTGTCCATCAAGTTGACGTCCGCCTATAGTGAAGTCCTTCAGACATGGCGTTTTTTGCTTTCCATTTGCAATAAATATGACGTCATCTTTAATTTGGCAGAGGTTCCCACTTCAAACTATTCTTCAAAAATTGGAATTTCCTCTAAATGAATAAAGAGGATGAGGGGAAAAGTAGCCGAAATTCTCAATCCATTAGATGAACGAATGAAGATTTTACGACCGTAATTACGTATCATGAAATTGTTCTCTTTTTTAAGGGCTCCTTTCGAAATTTAATTTTGAGAGGCCCATGTTCCAAATTCAACTAATACTTTTATTTTAGAATTTTTTAAATAATTATGATACCCTTAAATCCCTAAAAGGAATATTTTTATTTTTGGCTTATTGAAAGAAACATTTATTTTGGCCAGTATATGGCCAATCGAAAAAATGACATTATGGAAAAGCAACTGAAATGTTTAGCCAGTCAGCCTATTCCCCCATAAACAATTAATGATATTCTGAGTCTCATGAAAAAAAAAAAAAAAAGTGCGACTCTTAGTTAGATTGACTCTTCTTCCTTTAACTTTGTATCTAAAGTGATGAAGGTATTCAAAAATGCGAATTTTTTTATGAGATCATCTCACGCTAAATTATTGTAAGACGATCTACGTGATATTTTTTTTTTAAAATTAAAGAGGATGGTGGTTAAGGAGAGGGGTTTCACTCTCTAGTCATTTCCATTTTTTTTTTAAAGATTTGGCAAGTTTCCTTCACTCACCAAAATTCTTCATTAAACCCTACTTTCATGTTGTTGCCACCATGGTTCATGTTCAAATAATATATGTTTTGCCATTAATTTACATTGGTCGTTGGCATATGTACACTTTGCTTTTGCTGTTAATCAACCGATGTGCTTAGTTCTTCTCTTTTGCGTAAAATATAAACTCACACTACGCTTTGCTTCATTATTCGTTTGTCTGAGTTCAGGTTTTGTAATCATCAGTGCTATTTGACCATTGTTTTTTAGTGAGGATCTTTTGCTGTTTACACTTAGCCTTACAAGTCTTCGATTTTGGTCTTTATGTGCATAATCAATTTGGTCTTTCATGGGACTTTCAATCTTGCTTTGTATGCATAATCTAAGGGCCGTTTAACTAGCTAAATGTCCAAGAGAGTACATTGATCTTTTGTACATTTTGATAAAATAATCTAAAAAATCTTAGTATCAAATAATCTAGAAAAGTCTTAATAATTATCTAGATTGTGTATTGTAGAAATATCTAGAATTGTACACTAAAATATCTTCCTAGGCCCTAGACTCTATAAGAAAAATTTAAATAAAAACTTAAAAGGAGAATTAAATTAAAATTAGAAATATCTTAGATAATTTTAGAGGGTAAGGCTAAATCTCCCTCTATAAATACCATATTGTGGGATCGCTTGAAGCAATGCAATACAACACTTTTCATTCTCCCAATTAGTCTCTCCTCTTATAAAACTTTCAACCATCAAACATCTTTCATCAAATTAAATCATTTCCACCATAATCCCACCAACCTTCTATAATATTCAACAGTAGTATCAGAGCCAACTTTTAATCCAAGTCTTCCATTTCCTTCACATCCAAATAATTCAACACCATGTAATTCATATCTTAGCTCTCAAATCCTCAATTCTCAAATGTTTAACTCCATAAAAATAACATGGTCTCTACTAACCCAAATATAACCTTTAACTATGTCCCAAATAATTGGGTGCCCATATTTGATGGTGAAAATTATCAAATATGGAGTGTCCAAATGAGAACTCTTCTAAAGGGACAAGGGCTATGGGATGTGATAGCAAAGGGATATGAAATCCCATCCCAAGATTCTAAAGGAAAGAAATCTTTGGATGAAGATAAGCAAAAGCAATATGAAGAAAATCAACGGAGGGATTGTAATGCCCTCTCATTAATTCAACAGGGAGTCACTCCACCCCTATTTCCCCTTATCATGGCTGCAGAGATGGCTAAGGAGGCTTGAGAGATATTGGAGCAAGCTTATAAAGGCTCAAAAAAGGCAATATCCTTTAAACTTCAAAACTTATGGAAAGAATTTGAAACTTTACTTATGAAGGAAGGTGAAAGTATTGAAACATTCTTCAATCATGTCTCTAATATAGTAAATCAAATTAGAACATATGGGGACACAAATGAAGATGTAAAAATTGTACGAAAAGTTTTAAGAAGCCTTCCTCCTAAATACGATCATATAATGGCTGCAATTGAAGAATCTAAAGATTTATCTAGGCTAATTTTAAATCAATCAATGGGTTCTCTACAAGCTCATGAGGACCGAATGGCAGACATTTTGAGCTTCTACTAAAACAAACTTTTCATGCTAAGTTAAAATTCTCCTACAATGGAGAAAATAAAAATGGCCACGGTCGAAATTTCCCTTAGAAAGGGGGGACATCAAATTACTGTGGTAGGAGAAGAGAAAATCAAGCCAGCCGTGAAAATGATAAAACCGGCTCATATTGCATATTATACAAAAAGAATAATCATAATACTAAAGATTGCCGGTTTAAATGAAAAAATGTACGTGGCATCCTCATCATTTTAAAGATTGCAGAAATTGAAAAAATAATAGTCAAGCTAAGTTTTCTGAAAAACATGACTCTGCTGAAAATGTATTTTATTCTTGTTTGAGCACACGACAAAAGTCATCTGATGCTTAGTACTTAGACAGTGGTTGTTCAAACCACATGACTAGTAATAAAAACTCTTTTGTCAGTCTTGATAAAAATATAAAATCTCATATTACTCTCAGTGATGGTAATCACCAAGATGTTGCAGGCAAGGGGACAATTGCAGGAAGAGCTAAAAATGGCTCTGCTAAATTTATACAAGATGTCTTCTATGTCCTTGGCCTAGCTCAAAATCTATTAAGTGTGCGCCAATTGCTCCAAAGAGGCTATATGGTGAAATTTGATGAAAATAGATGCCTCATACATGATAAAAAAAAGGGTCAATTAATTGCATTTGTAACTATGGCTCCTAACAGGATATTTCCCTCGATGATGCTACTGGAGCACAAAGTTGCTCCCACTAATACACTAGAGAGCACTAAATTATGGCATTTACGATTCGGGCACTTAAATTATAAGAGTCTGAAAGTATTAAAATAAAAGGAAATGGTAATTGGCTTACCCTCTATTATTGATAACAAAAATATATGTGAGGGTTGTATATTTGGAATAGATTACCATTTCCAAAGACCTCGTGGAGGGCCAAAGTCCCACTTCAATTGGTGCATGCTGATATTTGGGGTCCATCTAGAAATCCCACAATTAGTCGAAAAAGATATTTCTTAGTATTTGTTGATGACTATACCCGAATGATTTGCGTATGTTTCCTGGCGCAAAAATCAGAAGCATTTACATATTTTCGAGAATTCAAGGCTCTTGTTGAAAAACAATGTGGGCATACTATGAAAATATTAAGAACAGATCATGGGGGAGAATTTATAGACGAGGAATTTATGAACCTCTGTGAGAAGCATGGCATCACAGGAGCATTGACAGTGAGGCGAACACCTCAACAAAATGGTGTTGCTGAAAGAAAAAATAGAACAATTGTGGAAATGGCTCGACGCATGCTATAAAGTAAAAATTCACCAAAATATTTTTGGGCCGAAGTTGTAAATACAGCAGTGTATATTCTTAATCGATCCCCCATAAAAGCAATGCCAAATCAAATGCCCTGTGAGGTGTGGTTCAAAAGGAAGTCCAAAGTGGAGCACTTTAGAATCTTTGGTCCACATCCCGAAAGAAAATCAGGAGAAATTGGATGAAAAAGGAGAAATATGTATCTTCATTGGATACAGTAATGAGTTAAAAGGCTATTGCCTTTATAAGCCCGAATCAAAGAAACTCATCATCTTAAGGGATGTCATATTCGATGAAGATGCATAGTGGAGTTGGCAAGACAACTCTACACAACATACAACATCACAAAACCTTTTCCCAACCTCATCTCAAGAAGGAGGACACACTCAAACACCCGTGCCAAATTCACTTCCTTCATCAAACCCACAATCTCCCAGAAATACACCCACAACAACTTCAATTCCAAACCTTCCTCAACCAACACATTGCTCACAAAGAGACCGACATCCTGCAACCTACCTCCAAGACTACCAATATGGCCATACCATCACTGCTTTTTTCGCAAGGGAACCACAGAGTTTTCAAGAAGCAGCTCAAGACGAGAAGTGGATCGAAGCCATGGACCAAGAAATCAAGATGATCGAGAAAAATGATACGTGGGAGCTTACAGATAAACCTGAAGATAAAGATATCATAGGCCCGATTGTTGCTAAGGGCTACTCACACCAACCAGGGATCGACTTCAATGAAACGTTTGCTCCAGTTGTATGCATGGAGACCATTAGAGTGATTCTTGCCATCGCAGCACAGCTAACACTTCCAGTCTATCAGCTCGATGTCAAATCAGCATTTCTTAATAGGGAACTTGAAGAAGAAGTCTATGTGGAGTAACCTCAAGGATACATCATCAAAGGATAGGAAGACAAAGTTTATCGTTTACACAAGGCTCTATATGGCCTTAAGCAAGTTTCCTGAGCATGGAATAGTAAGATAGATGGTTATCTCTTACAAAATGGCTTTATAAAAAGCCTAAGTGAGCCATCTCTCTATGTTAAAACTCATGGGCCAAATGATTTCTTCATTTTGTGCCTTTATCTAGATGATCTCATCTACGCAGGCACCAACATGAAGATGCTCAATGAGTTCAAGAAAGCAATGATGTCAGAGTATGAAATGACAGACCTAGGGCTAATGAAATACTTTCTTGGGATGCAAGTAAAGCAAAGCCCAAGTCGCATCTTCTTATACCAAGAGAAGTACGCAGATGACCTACTTAAGAAATTCAATATGGTTGACTGTAAGACCATGGCCACACCTATGGCCATCAATGAGAAACTATCTAAGAATGGTGGCCAAGAGAAAGTTAATGCATCACTTTATCGAAGTCTTGTGGGGTCACTTATCTACCTCACACATACAAGGCCAGATATTGTTCATGCTGTCAGCATTGTCTCTAGGTTCATGAGTAAACCTAGCAAGGCAATTTTTGCAGCAGCGAAAAGAATACTTCGCTACATCAAAGGGACGAAGAATTTCGGGATTCTCTATAAGATCGATGAAGATTGCATCCTCACAAGATACATAGACAGTGATTGGGCAGGATGCATCGATGATAGGAAGAGTACAAGTGGTTATGTATTTCAACTAGGATCCAAGATCGTCTCATGGTCTTCAAGAAGCAAGCTACAGTAGCACTAAGCAAGCTACAGTAGCACTATCATCAGCAGAAGTAGAATACGTTGCAGCAACGAGTGCAGCATGTGAAGCAGTGTGGCTTAGAAGATTTTTGAGTGATCTACAAGTCAACACCAAAGAACCTAAAACAATATTCTGTGACAACATGTCAGCTATCGCCATGACAAAGAATCCAATTTTTCATAGGCAGACCAAACATATAGAGATACGGCTTCACTTCATCAGAGAACTAGTAGAAAAGGGAGAGATCAAGTTACAATTTTGCAAGACAGGGGAGTAGCTAGCAGACATCTTTACCAAGGTCATATCGACGGAGAAATTCATCCAGGTCAGGCAATAGCTTGGAGTTCAAGATTTTTCAGATTAGGGGGAGTGATAAAATAATCCAAAAAATCTTAATGTCAAATAATCTAGAAAAGTCTTAATAATCACCTAGATTGTATATTGTAGAAATATCTAGAATTGTACACTAGAATATCTACCTAGACTCTAAAATCTATAAGAAAAATCTAAATAGAAACTTAAAAGGAGAATTAAATTAAAATTAGAAATATCTCAGATAATTTTAGAGGGTAAGGCTAAATCTCCCTCTATAAATACCACATTTTAGGATCACTTAGAGCAATGTATAACACTTCTCATTCTTTTAATTAGTCTCTCCTTCTACAAAGCTTTCAACCATCAAATATCTTTCATTAAATTAAAATCATTTCCATCATAATCTCACCAAGCTTCTATAAAATCCAACAAGTTTTTCATTTTGGTCATATGCAATTATGGTCATGTGTTCTGGTATGATTTTTTGTTTTATGAGAAATTCAATCTTAATAATGTTTATATTGGTTGACTAAAAATATTTCTAATGGATGACTAACATCATAGATTAATTATTTAATTTTTTAGGTTGATCTAGCAAGTTATGTATGACTAATAATATTATATTGGGTGACTAATTTTATAAAATTATCTTACTTTGTATGCATAAATCTAAGGACCACTTAGATAAATATCGAAGAGAGTACATTGAGCTTTTGTAATCCTTTGTTTTGGCCTTATACAATTATAGTCTTGTACTCTTGTATAATTTTTTATTTTATGGAACATTCAATCTTAATAATATTTTTATAGGGTGACTAATAACATTTCTAATGAATGATTAATATAATAGATTAATTATTAATTTTTTAGGCTGTTCTGAAAAAGTATTTCTGATTGAGAATATTTATATTTGGTGACTAATTTTATAAAATTTTGAGCCTTGCTAAGATTGTCCTATACCAAGAGCAGCACTAGTACAGCCAAATAGAAGGAACTTGTCGACCCTCTCGGAGATTGTTCTATACTAAAAAACTAGGGATAGATAAAGATGAAATAATAAATAAAAAGGTGGAAAATATGTTAACCTTTTAGACGGGCATCATGGATCGTCGCCACAATAATTCAGTGAGCTTTTTAAGTCTTTAATTGTGTCTGCAAATTATTGTATTTAATTTACATTTAATATTATATATGACCTCAATGACAACATATATATGACTAATAACATCATCAATTAGCTATGAAAATGTTTATTTTTTCTTCATTTTTTAAGGTCATTGGACAACTAATAACATGTTTAATGGATGACTAATATGATAGATTAATTAGTTAATTTTTTAGGTTGATATACCAAATAATGTATGACTAATAATATTTTCGGGTAATCCCACATATTTTCTATTAATAGGGTAAACGGTGCGCTTAGTCACAAAGCCTAATCCTCTTTTGCCTTGGTTAAAGTGAGTGTTCAGCCAATTCAGTGTCTGTGAGGACCTGTACCAGCGCCTGTTTGCAGTAAGGTTTGATTCTACTTGTTTTAATTTTTCAAGCAATTTACTGTTCTCAATAAG
>NCQV01136923.1:0-13408 GCA_002740545.1 Lophocereus schottii | reverse complement strand
TAACCACTAGTCATCTTGTAGAAAGGCGAATTTGCTGCAAACACTTCACAGGATATGTTCTTCATGGCTGCAGTTATATCCTATGCTTCAAAACACTTCACAGGACATGCTTCAAAACACCTTACAGAGCCTGTTCCTCACGGCTGTTCTTGTATCGCTGACTTGAGTACCTGTTCTTAGTCAACTATTAGTCAAGCGAGTTTAAGACATTGAGAACAGCAGTAAGGACCTGTTTGGAAAGCCTATTTGGACCAACAACAACGCTTGGATTTATTATCATCAAAACCTTATACATTCTAACAGGTACAGTATATGCATATTTTTCGAGTTGTATAATGAAATCTTCAGTGGATGGATATGCAGATTACATGGCGAATTGTGTTTTACTATAGTGTAAAAACCTTATGTTGGTTACTGGCTGATTATATATTGATTGAAGCTATGTTTAACTATGCTATTTATAGCGCTCATGTTTTAAACCTGGTCCTTTTTGAACGGCGGTAATGCCCCTATCATTGGATTTATTAGATTACAATTGAGTGATTTATTAAGGAGAATATAAACAGCGAAACATGTTTAATTTTAGGGCGTTACAACTTTGGTGTAAATTGGGCTGTTATTGCAATTTCTGTGCAACGTAAGCTTGGAGAAAAATTCTAAAAATTTTACCATGGATTGTCCATATTTTTTTCTGAATTTCCTACAAGCTTTTATGGATATTGGTTGAATATTTGGAGTTTGGTGATTTTTTTAAGCATGTTGAGTAATTATGCAAAGAGCAATAATAAAGATTGAGGGAGATTGATCAAGTGCTCATTTTGTGTATTTTGGGCCTAGTAGGATCATTTAAGAGGGAAACAAGTGTCTATGGTGTTTAATAGGGCATTTAGCTCAATTATGAAGAGGAAGGAGGACAAGAATGTATTCTTCGCGTATATTTATGAGTTACGGACTTTACAAAGGAAAAATACCAAGTTTAATGAGTTTAATAGCTTCTATGGTTTCCAATGACTCATTTTGGGTGGACTACTATGTTTATTACGCTTATGAATGAAATATGAAAAGTGGGGAGAGTAATGATTCAGAAAATAGTGTTTATCAGATCAAGTTAGTGTTATATTTGCTATTTTAAACCAAGATATATCTCTCTTGGCCTCAAACCTTTATTACTTACTCAATTCAGAATGTATCAAATGTATTTACCAAGTCAATCTAGTGTACTCTCTGTTATCTTGAACCAAGCTATAAATCAATGGGCCTTAAACTCGTATTAGCAACGTATTTCAAAAAAGGCTAAAATCACTCTCTCATTTGTCACCATCAAGGCCTTTTCCTTTGTAATCTCATTTATCTCATTTTAGTCTATTTCAGTTTCATTTACTTTATGTCGGATTTAATTACTTTTATTGATTCAGTTTTGATATTATATTGAAATACTCAAGTTATGTATGCCATTTAGTTACTTAATTTCTATTACATATACTTTCACTTACTCAATTATGTGAGTAAGGATCATTTACTGACTACACATACCTACAATAATATTTATGAAACAGAGTCGAGGCTTACTTATCGTTCCCCGTTATGCATAAGTGTCATCAAGTCAGAACACATTTATTAATTTAGATGACATTTTTAAAGACTCAAGATATGTCCGTTGCCAGTATTTTCAGAAAGCAGAACATGTTACAACCCTTGATGAGTTCATCGATGAATCCGTTTATACAATGATTTGCCATTTAAGTTATGACCCCATTAGTTATTATCTATAGGGTGTCAACCCATCATTTACCCGCGTAGCTTCAAGCTAAGTCTTGATTAGATTGGTAGGTGTACACCTATGTATCGATCATATAATTGCAACGGGTTCACATCTAGATATTAATGAGCAATTCAGTTTATATTAAACTCGCTTTCATTGTTAATTCGAACTAAATGAATTGCAAAGGCAGGTACCCATCAACCGTATTTCTACACTCATTTTACAATACAAGAATGCATGTACTAAGTTTTAGCTCACATTTTCGAATTGTTTTCATGTTTTCCATTTTAGGTAAAAAAAAGTAGCACATGTTTCTCCATTTAACAAGCCCTTTTGGAAGTTATCAAATGCTCATAGTGGAGCATACCGTGAATGTTAGGATGGACCTCAAGGTCAAGTTCAGCCTATATTTAATATACTTCTGTAGTGTGGAGTGCGAGTTAGCACATGGTATGGTTAAGTCTATTTTGTTGAAGTTGAACTATTATGGACCTTGGTGTTGGAGTGTTTCAGTTTAATAGATATTGTGATTGTGAACATGAGTTGCCAGATTAAATGGTTTTAGTGGGCCTTGTCCTTATCAGGATGACAGTAATGCCTTCTATCATTAAGTCTTCCGTTGTAGTTTTTCGAAAATCATGCCATTAGGATTTTGGGGCAGTTACAGTTGTGGTATTAGAGCCAGGTTTTAAGAGCCACTGTGAGCTATCAAATGTTTATGAGTTAGTTCAAGGTATGTATGAGTTATGTTGGACTAGTTAAATGAGCTATTGACCATAGGTTCATATGTATGGGCATTTATAAAGAACCATTTCCATTTGGGTGACTCAATCATTTGGTAATGTCGTGAGATTCAAGCGTTAGCAAAGTGCAGTGTGGAGCCATTTGGGTGACTTGTTAGTGACGCATGCTCTGATTTATCTAAGAGTTGTATTGTATGTTTCATTTCTCTCATTCGTATAAATTTTTGCAGTCGTGCACCCAAGGTGTGTGACTCGTTGAGTTACGAACTCTCGTGTGTCGCCGTTGAGGTACTGAAGTGTGATTTGTTTTCATGTTATGTACTTGTTGTAAGGCTTTAAGCCTGGTTTGTAGCAAGTTTTTAGGCGGAACTTTGCCCTCTTCGCTCCAGAACTTGAGGGTTTCATTAAGGGGTGTTGACATACATGATATTGAGCGCAGTGATGTTTAAAACCTATAATGGGAATGCCCTTCGCAACTTAGTCTACCTTTAGGTCAAATCTATATGTGATGGTATTACTATAGGGAATCCTTGTGACAGTAATTCAGTAGCTTGAGGTATGCTACTTGGCACTATATAGGTGGTACAAGTAAGATTTAGTTGCCATGCCTAGAAAGAGGTTGCTCTTGTCACTAGGACCTTACACCCGCAATGCTCCCATTACTTCTAGTCATTGACCTACTTCATGCTTAGTCAATTGGATTGTTTGGGGGCATTCTTCCTTTGCTGTTGACACTCACTTGGTCTATCACATCTCTTTATCTAGGCCATTTGTTTAAATGGCTTCAATTGTTATCTAAGCCATGCCAATAACAGCCTATTGTTTACAAGAATGTTCTTTTATAGTGGTTCCTATAATTGTCTGCTTGTTTCATCTTTCCAATTTAATTTTATCCAATTTAATCTCCCTATACCCGATATTTCATTTGTTCATGATGATACGCTCGTATAACTTGCTGCTTTGAATTCATACTATAATTATTCTTCTTGCTTTTAAATTCTATTCTCAAACTTATATTTTACATCCTCACCAATAAACTTTATCATTCTCCATTCCATCTTATTGTTGCGCTCAAATTGACTTTATCTGACCAAGGGCACGTTCCTAATATAACTTACCCAATCTATTTATATATATATTGCATTTTGCTTATCTAATCTGTATATCTACTTATTGTACATTGCTTTTCCCATCTATCTAGTGCACTTAGCTTGACAAATGAGGATAGAAAGCTACCATGCTACCATCTTACTTTTGCTAAACCCAAGTGTCATCGAGCCATCTTCCCCCTTGGCTGACTATCTATTGGATCCGTTATGATCCATATTTATAAACCATGATTCATTTAGCATTATATTTCAACATTCTGGTTATGTTATTTCAACCACCTCTTGTCAATCGTTTCTAATCTCATTGTTTACTTCTTTTAGACTTAGTGACTCGCTTGAATACCAATTCCCTCATTTTCATTCCTGGCGATATTCATTTTACTATCCGAAGTGGAATTGGAGCAAACCTTTGATTAGTCGCATGAGGGGAGAACAAGTGATGCCTTGATAACACTAAATAAGGACATTTTTCATAAGAGTATAATCTTAACTAGTGTTGGGTCTTATTAGAGCGTGCCAGAAGTAGCATTGGGCATAAGGATAGAGTTAATCCAAACAAGTATTGCGAAACAAATTCAAGACCATGTTAAGGTGAGAAAAGGTCGATAAAAGAGTTAGGTTGACAAAAGTACGAGACAATCACAGTTTCAGATGGGGCAAAAAGTATTTTGGGTAAATCACACCTCCCCAAAAGCCAGTTGGGGAGAACTAAAAAGAGATGAAAGCCGAATATTTATATTTATTTGTGATATCAGTGCATATTTTCACAAAACTTATAAGTTTTGAGGACGAAACTCTTTAAGGGGGGAAGGTTGTAATAATCCGGCCCTAACCCATATTTATTTATTTAAATCATATTTATTCATTTATTTATTCATGTTTATTGATTTAATTAATCTTGTTTTTATTCACTCATGGTTACTGCTCTAACCAAATCATGTTTATTAATTCAATTATACCTAATTTATTTATTTAGCAAATTATACTTTTGGGTCCTACTTTGCACTTTGGGTTTTAATTACCCAAAGATTTCAGATGAATCGATAGTAGGCCTCCATAATTATATTCTAAGAATTCATTATTATTATTATTATTATTATTATTATTATTATTATTATTATTATTATTATAACCTCGCAAGAATTTAATTTCGAGCTACGAAAATTCAATCATATACCACTTGCTTCCATTCCCGAGCCCAAACCGTATAAACCAATCATAATCTAACAAACTTGCCCATTTGACTTAACTAAATAACCATGGTTAAAGCCTAACGATAGTTAGGTAAAAGCTACTTTTTAAAGTAAAAATTTAGCTAAGTAAATTCTGATCATTCCTAACCAAGCAACTGACATACACATCTCTCTCTCTCCTTTCTCCCTCCACCCCATGGCCCCCCCTCCCCCAAGCTGTTGTTGCCTTATCCTTGTGTTTTTTGGAGAGCCATAGGCTACTTTTGACCACCACGGCCATCACTAACCATATCCCACACCCCAAACCACATACACCTCATGCTTCCAAGCATCAAAGTGAGTAAGCCCTAACCTTGTTCTTGTTGATTTTGCTTGTGTCTTGGCTTTGATTTTTTGTTTTTGTTATTTTTGGTGGTTGATCATGTCGTTTTGATAAGAAATAAGGGTTATTTTGGTGTTTAAATTGGGTAGAAGTTTGTAGTGTGTTGGGCTTATGGTTTTTCATAATCAAGTTAGCTTAAGTCAAGTGATGGATTTGTATTGTTTTATACAAGATTTTGAAATCTTTAGTCCTATTTATGATTATGATGGTGCTTTTGGTTATCTGGAATGATTTGAATTGAGGATTTATGTGAAACAAAAGAGGAGAAAACAAAAAATAGTGAGGTCTAAAAATGACAGAAAATGGGGCTGACTTTGAGATTAAACTGGTAATGATTGGCATATTTTAAAATTATGCTTTTTGGTAGATAGATAGGTCAGTGTGTTAGCTTTGAAATTCCTTTTGAATTGCCCTAATCTGAGTTCTGTGGACAAAGTTATGGTCGTTTTACGAGAACTGCACCGGTTAGACCAAAACTGACACACTTGTGTTCTAGCCAAATTTTTGGAAACCTATTTTGGGAATCATGTTTTGTATTGTAAATGAACGTTTTGTGAGAATTTTTAATATTTTCATATTGGGGTTTTAGGTCTCTGGTGCAAATTGGGCTGTTATTGTAATTTTTTTGTAGTGTATACTTGGTGGAAATTCTGAAAATTTTATTGTGGATTGTCCATATTATTTTCAAGTTTCCTATGAGATTTCATGAATTTTTATTTTTTATTTGGAGTTTCGTGATTTTCTGAAACATTTCGAGTAATTGTGTAAAGAGCAATAATAAAGATTGAGTGCGATTGATCATACAGTCATTTTGCATATTTTGTGCTAAGTAAGGTCATTTATGTGTGGATACAAATGTTTATGGGGTTTAATAGGGCATTTAGCTCAATTATGGAGAGAAAGGAGGACAAGAGCATATTGTGGGAGTATATTTATGAGTTATGGAATTTACAAAGGAAAATACCAAGTTTAATGAGTTTAATAGCTTCTATGGTTTTCAATAAGTCATTTAGGGTGGAAAACTACGTTTATTGGGCTTTTAAATGAAATATGAGAAGTAGGGAGAGTAATGATTTAGAAAACAGTCTTTATCGGATCAAATTAGTGTTATATATGCCATTTTAAACCAAGATATATCTCTCTTGGCCTCAAACCTTTATTACTTACACAATTCAGAATGTATCGAATGTACTTATCAAGCCAATCTAGCATACTCACTGTTATCTTGAACCAAGCTTCATATCAGCGAGTCTTAAACCTGTGTCAGCAACTTTTTTCAGAAATGGCCAAACAACCTTCCCATTTAAAACCATCAAGGCCTCTTCCTTTGTAATCTCATTTATCTCATTATGGCCTATTTTACTTGCATTTACTTTATCTCGGGTTTAATTACTTTCGTTAATTCCGTTTTGAAGTTATGTTGGAATACCCACGTTATGTGTACCATTTAGTTACTCAATTTCTATTACACATTCTTTTAATTACTTAATTATGTGAGTAAGGATCATTTACTGACTACACATACCTACAATCACATTCATGAAATAGAGTCAAGGCCTAGTTATCGCTCCCCGTTATGTGTTAGTGTTATCAAGTCAGAACATCTTTACCAGGTCAGATAACATTTTTAAAGATTCAAGGCACGTCCATTATCTATATCTTCAGAAAGCAGAACATGTTTACCGAGTTACAACTCTTAATAAGTTTATCAATGAATCAGCTTATATAGTGATTTGCCATTTAACTTGTAACCCTACCAATTATCATCTATAGGGCATTAGCCCATCATTTACCCGCACGACTTTAAGCCAAGTCTTGATCGGATTGGCAGATGTACACCTTTGAATGGATAATATCATTGCAAGGGGTTCACATCTAGATGATAATGAGCCTTTCAGTTTTATATTACTTTCATTTTCACTGTTATTGCCAATTAAATGAACTGCAAAGGCGGGTAGCCATCAACAGTCTTTTTACACTCATTTTACAACGCAGGAATGCATGTACGGCGTTTTAGCTCACATTTTCAAATTATTTTCATGTTTTTCATTTTAGTGAAGAAGTATCAAATGTTTCTTCATTTAGCAAGCCCTTTCGGAAGTCATCAGATGCTCACAGTGGATTCAGCATAATTTGAATGTTGGGATCGACCTCAGGGTCAAGTTGGGCCTATATTCAATATACGAGTGTAGTGTGGAGTGCGAGTTTGCACATTGTATGATTAAGTTGATTGTGTTGAAGTTAAACTATTATGGATTTTGGTCTTACAGTGTTTCAGTTTAATAGATATTATGATTGTGAACATGAGTCGCAAGATTAAATAGTTTCAGTGGGCTATGTCCTTATCAGGACGACGGTAGTGTCTTCTATCATTAAGTCTCCCAGTGTAGTTTTTTGTAAATCATGCCATTAGCATTTTGGGGCAGTTACAGTTGTGGTATCAGAGTCAGGTTTTAAGAGCCACTGTGAGCTATCAACTCTTTTGGAATTAGTTGTCAAGGTGTGTATGAGCTATGTTGGACTAGTTAAATGAGCTACTGACTATAAGTTCATATGTATGGGCATTTATGAAGGAACCATTTTCATTTGGGTGACTCTATCATTTGGCAATATCGTGAGATTTGAGCATTAGCAAAGTGGAATGTGGAACCATTTGGGTGACCTGTTAGTGAGGCATGCACTGATTTATCTAGGAGTTGTATTGTATGTTTCATTTCTCTTATTTGTATAAATTTTTATAGTCGTGCACCCCACGGGTGTGACTCTTTGAGTTATGAACTCCGGTGTGTGGCTGTTAAGGTACTGAAGTGTGATTTTTTTTCATGTTATGTATCTGTTGTAAGGCTTTAAGCCTAGTTTGTAGGAAGTTTTTAGGTGGAACTTTGTCCGTTTTGCTCCAGAACTTGAGGGTTTCATTGAGGTGTGTTAACATACATGATATTGAGCACAGTGATGTTTAAAACCTATTACGGGAATGCCATTTGCAACTTAGTCTATCTTTGGGTCGAATCTGTATGTGATGGAATCACTGTAGCGAATCCTTGTGACGATAATTCAGTAGCTTGAGGTATGCTACTTGGCACTATATGGGTGGTACGAGTAAGATTTAGCTGTCATGCCCAGAAAGAGGCTGCTCTTGTCACTAAGACCTTACACCTGCAATGCTCCTATTACTTCCAGTCGTTGACCTACTTCGCCCTTAGTCACCTTGGATTGTTTAGGGGCATTCTTCCTTTGCTATTGACACTCACGTGGTCTATCACATCTCTTTATCTAGGCCATTTGTTTAAATGGCTTCAATTATTGTCCAAACCACGCCAATGACAGCCTATTGTTTGCAAGAATGTTCTTTTATAGTAGTTCCTATAATTGTCTGCTTGTTTCATCTTTCTAATTTGCTTTTATCTAATTTAATCTCCCTATACCCGATATTGCATTTGTTCACAATGATACGCTCGTATAACTTGCTCTGACTTCATAATATAATTATTCTTCTTGCTTTTAACCTCTATTCTCAAACTTATATTTTATGCCCTCATCAATAAACTTTGTCATTCTCCTTTCCATCTTATTGCTATGCTCAAATTGATTTTATCTGACCAAAGGCACGTTCCTAGTGTAACTTGTCTAATCTATTTATATATATATTGGTTTATCTAATCTGTCTATTTACTTATCGTCATTGCTTTTCCCATCTATCTAGTGCACTTAACCTGACAATTGAGGATAGAAAGCTAATATCTTGCCATCTTACTTTTGCTAAACCCAAGTGTCATCGAGCCATCTTTCCCTTGGTTGACTATCTATTGGATCCGTTATGATCCATATTTATAAACTATGATTCATTTGGCATTATATTTCAACATTCTGGTTATTTTATTTCAACCACCTCTTGTCAATCATTTCTAGTCTCATTGTTTACTTCTTTTAGACTTAATGACTGGCTTAACTACCAATTTCCTCATTTTCATTCCTGGCGATATTCATTTTACTGTCCAATGTGGAATTAGAGTAGACTTTTGATTAGTCGGATGAGTGGAGAATAAGTGATGCCTTGAGAACAGTAAATAAGGACATTTTTGATAAGAGTATAATCTTAAGCAATGTTGGGCCTTATTGGCGCGAGCCAGAAGTAGGGGTATAAGAATAGAGTTAATCCAAGCAAGTATTATGAAAGAAACTGAAAGCCATGTTAAGGTGAGGCAAAGGCCGACAAAAAAAGAGTTAAGTTGACAAAAGTATGAGACAATCACAGTTTCAGATGAGGCAAAAAGTACTTTGGGTAAATCACACCTCCTCAAAAACCACCTGGGGAAAACCAGAAAGAGATGAAAGTCAAATATCTATATTTATTTGTGATATCAGTTCATATTTTCATAAAACTCATAAATTTCGAGGACGAAACTCTTTAAGGGGGGAAGGCTATAATAGTCCAGCCCTAAACCATATTTATTTATTTAAATGATATTTATTTATTTATTTATTTAATCATGTTTATTGATTTAATTAATCTTGTTTTTAATCACTCATGGTTATTGGTTTAACCAAATCATATTTATTAATTCAATTACACCCAATTTATTTATTTAGCAAATTACACTTTTGGGCCCCACTTTGCACTTCGGGTTTTAGTTATCCTAGAATTTCAGGTTAATCGATAGTAGACCTCCATAATTATATTCTAAGAATTCATTATTATTATTATTATTATTATTATTATTATTATTATTATTATTATTATTATTATTATTATTATTATAACCTCGAAAAAATTTAATTTCGAGCTACGAAAATTCAGTCATATACCGTTTACTTTCATTCCTGGGCCCAAACCGTATAAATCAATCATAATCCAACAAACTTACCCATTTGACTTGACTAAATAACCATGGTTAAAGCCTAACCATAGTTAGGTAAAAGCTACTTTTTCATATAAAAATTCAGCTAAGTAAATTGTGATCATTCCTAGCCACGCAACAGACATACACATCTCTCTCTCTCTCCTTTCTCCTTCTACCCCATGGCGCCCCTTCCCCCAAGCTGCTGCCGCCTTATCTTGGTGTTTTTCGGCCAGCCATAGGCTACTTTTGACCACCACCACCATCATCAATCATGTCCCACAACTCAAAACGCATACACCTCTTGCTTCCAAGCATCAAAGTGAGCAAACTCTAACTTGTTCTTGTTAATTTTATCTGTGTCTTGGTTTTGATTTTTTTTTATTGTTTTTGGTGGTTGATCAAGTTGTTTTGATAAGAAATAAGGGTTATTTTGGTGTTTAAGTTGGGGAGAAGTTTGAAGCGTGTTAGGGTTATGGTTTTTCGTGATCAAGTTAGCTTAAGTCAAGTGATGGATTTGCATTGTTTTGTATATGATTGTGCAATCTTTTCTCTTGTTGATGATTTTGATGGTGTTTTTGGAGATTTGGAATGGTTTCAATCAAGGATTTATGTTAAAAAAAGAGGAGAAATCAAAAAACAATGAGGTTTGAAAATAACGAAAAATAGTGCTGACTTTGAGATTAAACTGGTAATAATCGGCCCATTGAAAATTATGCTTTTTGGTGGATAAATAGGTCAGTGTGTTAGCCATCAAATGCCTTTTGAATTGCCTTAATCTGAGTTCTGTGGACAAAGTTATGGTCGTTTTACGAGAACTGCACCGGTTAGACCAAAACTGGCACACTTGTGTTCTAGCCAAATTTTTGGAACCCTATTGTGGGAATCATATTTTGTATTGTAAATGAACATTTTTTGAGAATTTTTAATATTTCTATATTGGGGTTTTAGGTCTCCATTTGAGGTCAAGGGTGAAAGTTATGATTTTTTTAAAGTGAACTGACCTGCTTTGGTGCAAATTGGGCTGTTATTGCAATTTTTGTGCAGTGCATACTTGGAGGAAATTCCGAAATTTTACTGTGGATTGTCCATATTATTTTCAAATTTCCTATAAGATTTCATGAATTTTTGTTTAGTATTTGGAGTTTGTTGATTTTCTGAAGCATTTTGAGTAATTGTGTCAAGATCAATAATAAAGATTGAGTGAGATCGATCATGTACTCATTTTGCATATTTCGGGTGATGTAATGTCATTTAAGGGTGGATACAAATGTTTATAGGGTGTAATAAGGAATTTCGCTCAATTATGGAGAGAATGGAGGGCAAGAACGTATTGTCGAAGTATATTTATGAGTTATGGACTTTATAAAGGAAAATACCAAGTTTAATGAGTTCAATACCTTCTATGGTTTTCAATGCGTCATTTGGGGTCGAGAACTATATTTATTGGGCTTATGAATGAAATATGAGAAGTAGGGAAAGTAATGATTTGAAACACAGTGTTTATCGGATCAAGTTAGTGTTATATATGCCATTTTGAATTAAGGTATACCTCCCTTAGCTTCAAACCTTTATTACTTAGACAATTCAGAATGTATCGAATGTACTTATCAAGCCAATCTAGCATACTCGCTACTATCTTGAACCAAGCTTTACATCAGTGAGCCTTAAACCTGTGTCAGCAACCTATTTCAGAACAGGCCAAAACCACTGTACCATTTGTCACCATCAGGGCCTCTTCCTTTGTAACCTCATTTATCCCATTGTGGCCTATTTTACTTTCATTTACTTTATACCAGATTTAATTGCTTTCGTTAATTCTGTTTTGAAGTTATGTTGAAATACCTAAGTTATGTGTACCATTTAGTTACTCAATTTCTATTACACATACTTTTAATTGCTCAATTATGTGAGTAAGGATTATTTACTGACTACACATACCTACAATCACATTTATGAAATAGAGTCGAGGCCTAGTTATTGCTCCCCATTATGCATAAGTGTTATCAAGGCAGAACATTTTTACCAAGTCAGATAACATTTTTAAAGACTCAAGCTAAGTCCATTGCCTGTATCTTCAAAAAGCAGAACATGTTTACTATGTTACAACTCTTAATGAGTTTATCAATGAATCAACTTATACAGTGATTTGCCATTTAACTTGTGACCCCATCAGTTATCATCTATAGAGCATCAGCCCATCATTTATCCGCACGGCTTCAGGCCAAGTATTAATCGGATTGGGAGGTGTACACCTTTGAATAGATCATATTATTGCAAGGGGTTCACATCCAGATGATAATAAGCAATTCAGTTTTATATTACTTTCATTTTCATTGTTATTGCTAACTAAATGAATTGCAAAGGCCGTTACCCATCAACAATCTTTCTACACTCATTTTACAATACAGGAATGTATGTAATGAGTTTTAGCTCACATTTTCGAATTGTTTTCATGTTTTCCATTTTAATGATGAAGTATCAAATGTTTCTCCATTTAACAAGTCCTTTCAGAAGTCATTAGATGCTCACAGTGGATTCAGCATAGCATGAATGTTGGGATCAACCTCAGGGTCAAGTTGGGCCTATATTCAATATACGTGTGTGGTGTGGAGTACGAGTTTGCACATGATATGATTAAGTCGATTGTATTGAAGTTGAACTATTATGGACTTTGGTCATGGAGTGTTACCGTTTAATAGATATTATGATTGTGAGCATGAGTTACAAGATTAAATGATTTCAGTAGGCCATGTCCTTATCAGGATGATGGTAATGCCTTCTGTCATTGATCTTTCACTGCAGTTTTTCGCAAATCACGCCATCAGCATTTTGGGGCAGTTACAGTTGTGGTATCAGAGCTAAGTTTTGAGAGCCACTGTGAGCTATCAACTATTTATGAGTTTGCCATCGAGGTGTGTATGAGTTATGTTGGACCTGTTAAATTAGCTAATGACTATAAGTTCATATGTATGGGCATTTATAGAGGAACCATTTCCATTTGGGTGACTCAATCATTTGGTAATGTCGTAAGATTCGAGCATTAGCAAAGTGGAGTGTGGAACCATTTGGGTGACCCGTCCTTACACCCGTAATGCTCCCATTACTTCCAGTCATTCACCTACTTTGAACTAAGTCACCTTGGATTGTTTAGGGGCATTGTTCCTTCGCTATTGACACTCACTTGGTCTATCACATCCCTTTATCTAGGTCGTTTCTTTAAATGGCTTCAATTGTTATCTAAACCTTGCCAATGACAGCTTATTATTTGCAAGAATGTTCTTTTATGGTAGTTCCTATAATTGTCTCCTTGTTTCATCTTTCTAATTTGATTTTATCTAGTTTAATCTCCCTATACCTAATACTTCATTTGTTCATAAT
>NCQV01136917.1:0-12996 GCA_002740545.1 Lophocereus schottii | reverse complement strand
AGTAGTGATGGTGGTGGTGGTGGTGGTGGTAGTAGTAGTAGAAAATTATTACTAGACCGCCATTAGAAATTTGGCTAATCTTATTACTGAGAAAGAGCTACAATTATCAGTAATATCTAACAAGTTTGGATGCCTACTAGACTACCATTAGAAATCTGGCTAATCTTATTAGGTAACATTTTCAACGTATTAGATCCTTCTTCCTTAAAAAAAATATAGAAATAAAATAAATGATTCACAAACTTCTTAGAAACCATTACCTCTGAAAAGATGAGTACACTTTGATTAGTCCACATGACTCTTAGTGGGATAACCTTATCATGCAACATTTTTCCCGACAATCAAGCATCTTCATTGGATGTTCTTCATAAGATAAAACCTTATTAAATTTAATATGCATATTGGTATTACAAACGTGTTTGTGAAGGTGTGACACATGAAATATGTTATGCAGATTCGAGTGCTCAAAAGATGAACTATGCAATAGGCAAACTTTGTCATATAAGTTCCCGTGAACCTTGGCCTTAGCATGTTATGCACATTAAGTCTTTTAAAGCGCTTCTTAGGTGACACACTAAGAAACACCTGTCCCTTACTCGAAACTCTAATGGTTGACTATGTCAATTAGCATACCTTTTCTGCTTTCTTTGAGCAAACTTTGTTCCAGCTTGGATGAGGCAGATTTTATCGATAGTTCCTTGTATCAAATTTGGTCTAGTGACTAACGCTTCATCAATATAACTCCCATAAAGTAATGTCCTACATTCATCCTGCATAGAACTTTAAAAAGGGTTATTTCCATGGTGGCTAGATAACTATTGTCATCTGTAATATCTCAATTTTAAGCATATTGATTAAGTCTGATAAACGAAGACTAGGTATAAATGATCAACGAGTCATGTTAAAAGAATTTTAAAAAAATGCCCTTATCTATTTGTTGAATATGAAAAGTAGTAAAGAAATGCAATTCATGTGAAGGAATTTATCAACTTTAGTGACAGAGATATTATGAAAATATCTCTAACTGTTGTTTCGAGATTATTATATATGCTTTACATATTCATGAGGCCCTATGTGGCAATGAGTAAGTAAAAGAAATAACAAAGGAGTAAATAAAAATTTCCTTTTCATTTTTACCTACGACTATGATTCTTATAAGTTTATATTTAAGCACTATTTGATTTGATTCAAATAATGAGCATGCAAAGTAAAATAAAATAATACCCTAGAGGGTTTGTTTGAAGCCTACACAAGAGCAAAAGGAAGGAGCAAGAGAAATATTTTATAAGAAATTAATGTTTGAATTATGGGAAATGACCAATATAGGTAATCAATGGAAGTTTTGAAAGAAGTACAAGTCCTTACGAATATGCGAGGTTTTGTAAATTAAAATGATATTTATTTCAAGATAAATTTGGAACTTTCAAGTTAAGGAAATTAAGGTATTGTGGGAAAAAGATACTTCCTCGGAAGCATCAAGAAAAACCTAGAAGAGCAAGGGCATGCTGAAGAATTAGGGGAGAATTAGGGCGAAAGAGTAATTCTATTAGGAGAAACCAATGGGGATGGAATTGTCTAAGAAGAAAAAATAAAGATTTGCCAAGAATAGGAGTGGGTATGATTGGTGGAAGTAAGGAAAAGGCTCATGACGAGAGAGTAGGCATAAGATAGCCAATTGATAAATGGAATAAGCAAGCAAGAGTTTGTCTATTTTATTAAGCAACTCTTCCAATCACAAGCACTGTTTCCCTTCCATTTTGTCTCCCCTATCTGTTCCTCTTTCCTTCATATTCCTCCTCCCTATAGTGGTTGCCATTATTGCCATTTACTACCACCCGAAGCCGCTACCTCTTCCTCATCCATCTGTTTGACTTGGGAATTATAGCTTTGAATGTATAATTTCAAGCTGTTCTGCTTAAACCAACCCTTGCTCTCCTTGGTTAGATTTTGCATGCAATTATGAAGTCAACTTTCTTCAACTAAGTAAATTATGAATATGTGAGTGGATCATGCTAAAACTTTAGTTTCTGGCCTTAATGATGCATGTGATTTGAGGAATGTCGTAAGTGTCGTGTAATCATGAAAATTTTGATGATAAAGTGATATATATGTTGTTAATTAAGAACATAATGATTCTATAGTTTAAAATTGAAAATTTGCCTTTTTGAAGAGAAATAATGAATATCTAAAACAGGGGGTGAAAAAGATAGAGTTGATAAAGAATTTGAATATTTGGATTTGATTCTTTTAACGTAATTAAAAGCAAAATTTAGCGACTAGTCCTTAGTTTAAACTGATGTAAAAATTGAATTAATAGCCAGAAAATCTATTGAGACCTTTAAATGTTGCATGTTTAAGACAGAAACTTTAAATACAATTAAGAAAGTGAGATGAGTTGCATAACGTACTTGGGATTAATTAAGTAAATGTGGTGACTGAAAACGAAGAGCTACATGTGCCCTAAGAACTTAAGCACTTCAATTTGTAAACGAAAGTATGTGATTTTTATGTCAAGGGCATCATCATGTCATAGGTTTATGCCTTCAAGCGCAAGAGATGAAGAAAACGCGTTGAGGGAGAACCACATCCAAAGAAGAGCATAAATCAATACAGTGAAATTGAATTTCCTGACTATTTAAGCTTTGCCTCAAAAAGAAAGTTTAAAAATGAAAGGGAGATTTTCTCAAAGCCACTTGGAAAATATGAGTCGCAAGAATACTTAAGAGAATAGCCCAAAGGTGATTCTTAAAAACTTTTTCAAAAGGAGAAGATTTTTCATTCTTTAAAGAATATTCTAAAGGAGGAAGACTTTATATTTGCTGTTATGCGTCATGTCTTTTAAGGAGAAAAGATGTTTCATTCTCTTTTTCTAAGTTAAGCTTTTAGGCAAGAAAAGTTTTTTTGAATAAGCTAAAGCTAAAAAAGTGAACAAGAAAAGGAGAAAGGTATATTGAGCAGCGTGACTAAAAAGCATGAACTAACAATGGCTAAGTGACAGTCACACATATTATTTTACCAACTGATTTTCAACATCTAAATGTGTTTCTAAAACATTTTATAGGGATCTATTGGAAACCATCTCTCTACGCGCAGTCATGTGTGTAGGGGTAAGGCTACCTACATCTGCATCTCCCCAAACCCTACGAAAGCGGGACCCACATTGAGAGTTATTGTTATTGTAAGTGATAGTCACAAATGCTAAAATGAATAGCAAAAGCTAGTCAATTGGATATTTCACTCCAATAGGACCTCTCTGAACTTAATCAAGTGGTGGTTTATTAATAGAGGGATTAAAAATGAGTTTAAAGAAAATCATACCAAAGGCACTTCTATCGCCCTTACTTTTTATACTAGGTGCTTAAGCACATGAAGAAAACAATGATCCTAATAAAAGTTTATGATTGTTTACAAATTTTTAAGGGACATTTTAAGAATATTTTTAAGGGGGATCGAATTTACCATCCAATTACTCATTAAAGAGGGGATCCTAGAAGAGACACGTCCTCCATTGAACCTATACAAAAAGGGATTCCCAATGGGGATGTCTCCCTAACTGGAATGGAATTTTTAGGGCTACGAGTGTGCGCCTTTCCCATCTCGCACAAGTAAAAGAAATCTAGATAAGTTTGTCAATTAGTAGGATCGGACCAAGGTAACTTTATAAATGCCTATTTACGAACGAATTATTATAAAAGGAATATGGAAGTCTTTACTCCCTTCGTCTAAAATAAAATGGATTCAAAATCGCAGGTGTCCTCACTGGTCTTATAAAACATTAGTTGATAATGTGGGATTAGATGTGTTGAGCCTTTTTGTAATTGTTTTGTATTTTGACTTTGGCTGATAAAAGCAAGGAATAATAAAGGAAACTAGAGTTTGAATATCGGTCCAAAGATGCAAAATGAATAGCAGTATCTTATACGCTTATTGAGTCTATAATGTGTGCAAACTTAGTGGTGGCTCTTAGATGCTCTACCAAAACAGATCGAGGGACTAGGTTTAAATTTTTTTTTTTAAGACTACGTTTATGTTTTTTATGTTTTAAAGACCATATATGACTAGTTGTAATATCTGCAACAAAGTTATGATCCAAGTGTGTATCTAAAAAAGCATGGTTATGAAAACACAAATGCGATCGAGCAAAGCATTTCCTATGTTGATCCCAAGCTTGCAAGAATGATATTTAGAGTCATTTTACTCAAAAGTATTTCCGTTCTCATGTTACTTCTAAAGTTAATGTCATGAAGATTCAAGCGTTTTTCTTTTGCATAAGAAATCTCTAAGTTCGAAGATGATTTGGGGTGAAAAAAATAAGAACATCCCATTACTTACTTATAAAAGGAACAAGGTTAGCATTCGCTTGGTGGTTTAATTGATCCTTTAAAAATAATCAAGTTCCATGCATCTCATAACTTGAGAGTTATTGACAAGATTTATGTAGAGCTAGCCTCGTTTCTGTTAAGAATAGCGATAATGTCCCAACTAGAAACAGTTTTCTCTGCTACTAACTTCCTTATTAAAATTAATGCTCATCATTTAACAAGAGTTTAAAAAGTTGGGGCTTTACACAATAAGAGAACTCGACAAACTATAGCCACTTAACTTAATCCAACATCCTTAAAATCCTAGAACGTAATTTCTAAGCATGTCTTTGAAGATCTGATTAGTTATTTTTGTCTATCCATCAAATTTTGGGTGGTATGACAAAGTAAAATTGAGCTTAGTCCTAAGTACCCTTTGGAGTTCTCTCCAAAATTGATATAAAAATTTAGAGCCCCTGTCTAAAACAATGCGCCTAGGCATCCCATGAAATCATACCGTATCCTTAATTTATAGCTGTGCTAGCCTTTGCACTCTTAATTTTGGGTGGTAGATTTTGTTAGTTGACTGACAATGATGCATATCGCATCCATACCTCCCATGGTAGTTGATGTGGAGTAAGATCCAAAACTGCCAACCTAAAATCACCATTCAAGGCCACTGTGAAAACTAAGCTTTCATAGCAAACTTTATGTGCATATTGCTAAAATTAAGTTAATTTTTCAATCAAAATTGGGTTAATTTGGATGGTATTCACAATCTTTGGACTCCTTAATGAGTCAAATTTGCATTTGTAAGTCATTAGGGATCATGGTTTACTTACTAGAGGTAAATTACTTTAAATAAAGCTTCTAGGACAAGCTCTCTAAGATTGTTAGTTTTGCAAGCTAGTTATGAGATACTCATTGGATAACCAAATGAGCTCAAAAATTACTGTTTTGCACTATTATTAGGTACCCCATGTGTCTATGTTCCAAAAATAGGGGAACACATGCAATTACAACTATATCCGAAGTTATGAGGCAAACATGCACAAAGGGTCAAGGCAGGTCTAGTTTTGTAAATTTTTGATCATGAACTTCTTTGGGCAATCAAATGAGTATCGTTTTGTGGATAGTTAGTGCATATCCCTAGATATTTCTCATTTGAAGATAACCACCAATTTTCTCCATCTGTGTATGTTGAGGATGCCTCCAAGAAAGAAAATGTGCAGAAAATTTTCAGCTCTTGTAATGTGACTATTGGTCTTCGTTTTCTTTCTTTTGGTTATAAAACTAGCTAGACTTTCACTGGTTGTTTTTCCTTGTATTTCTATCATTTGTTTCTAAGCTTGGAGAGAGAGAGAGATGCCTAATGACATGGGCTTGATAACCTTGTAAATTATAAGCTTTTGATTTTGAGTAAAGGCAAGAACGAAGCTTTTGTTTGCATTTGTCTCTCTCTAAAAACCCTATAAAGCCTTTATCCAAGGAGTTCCTTTTGGTAGTGGCTTTAGGTCTGTTCTTTAGAGAATAGCTAGGTAGTTTAACCTATAAAGCTACTCTTTTGGGATGCATGTATCTCATGTGCTAATGATACCTTTATTATGAATATATGTTCTTTGTTTCTTTTTCTTTTCCCACATAAAAACCCCGAAAATACAAAATTAGTTACTCTATTTTATTGATCTTAATCTCATCCTTGGAGTTGAGGTTCATTCCGTGTCATTTGATATTAGAACAAAGAGATCCTCATATGGGCAAGATTCTAATCTTTAGACATTGCATTTCATTTATTGCTTTCTTTCATGTTACTTGCCTAGATTTTGTTTTGAAATTCTTCCTTTAATCTTCTCATTTAGTCTAACCCAAAAAAAAAAAAAAAAAACACACGACAAAGAGCACAAACATACTTCCACCCGAAACATCCCTTATCTTAACAAAAACCTTTATAAAAATGGCCAAATCCATGCCTAAACGCTTGGCATGGCCTAACCGTGTTTATCAGCACACCAATTCCACTTCTTTAGGCAACCACTTTTCACTTTGGAAGCTTGGTATGGTTTGACCCTACCTCTTAGCAAGCCAGCGCCACTTCTTTTTTTTGACATTTTCCATAATTTTGTCTGTTTCTTTGCTTAGAACATGAATGGTAAAAGTATTCTCTATTGACCAAGCTCCTAATGTGAGAAGAGATAAAGCCATACTTGATCTCTAAGATCAAGTGAGGAGGTTCTCAACTTAAATAAGACAAGTGAAGGAGGTTAGAAGATAACCACCTTGTTTTGAATGTCGGTTGGACCCAAACCACAACTTAAGATGGGTACAAGCACTTAAGGGTTTATCATAGGGGTTGTTTGGATAAACATGTTTTCATAATAGCCACATGAAAACTCCAAAGTTTTGGCCTCTATTAGTTTAGGTACCTTAGGAGAGAAAGCTATTGAGGGCAAGCCTAGAATCAAAACTTGGAGAATGAAAAAATCATATATGGATGTGAGGTCCTACTGAGATCTATACGTTGAAGAGGAAGTCATCAAGGTTCAACAAGAAATTAAAGTCCAAATAGAAAAGGAATCTTTGTCATTGGAAAAGAGCTTCCCTAAAGCTCCCATTCAATTGGACAGATCAATAGTTCCCCACATTCAAAAATTCATGGAGGGCCAAGTTCAAATACAACAAATTGAGGCCTTGAGGTTCAACCTTGGGAAGAGAGCCATGGCTTTGGACTTAAAAAAGAAATTTAAGAGGAGGCATTTGAGGACGAGCAAGAAAGTCATGAATGCTCTTTTTAAGCCCCTACCATGGTAGAGGAACTAATCACACTTATTCTTTAAGAAGATAAACAAGTCTTAAATGAAGACACCAATGATATCAAAATTCACTCCCCACCACCACCATTATGTCAATGGACCCACCCTTTTCTCACAAATTATAGTTGGCTCACCCGTCCAGTACCTTTGACATATCTTGTGATAATTATGTTGGTGCTCTTAATAAGCGTTAGGATGGTGAAGATTATCGACATGAATTTCATGTTGAATCATCCCATCAGCTGAATATGGAGTCCTTAGTACTTTGGTGTTCTTGAGCTCAATATGGGTACAATCATCCCTTTTCGCTAATGATATTTTGAGATTAAGCATTTGACTACACGGATATGAACAAAAATCTTTTTAAAATAAGAGAGTTTGATATGGAACAAGATCCAAAGGTAACCTCCTAGAATTACCACTCAAGGCCAATGTCAAAACCAAACCTATAGTGAACCTTGTGTATATTTTCTCAAAAGTTAGTTAATTTTCAACATGAAATTTGGTTAATTTAGATTGTATTCATACGATTTCAACTCTTAAATGAGTCTAATTTGCACCCATAAAGGCATTGGGGATCATGATCCACCCATTACTGGTGTGTTCGGGCTCAATATACATAAAATTTCTACCTCATTCTGCTCGATTTACTCATAATAATTGTTAAATTAGGGTTTTTTTATTAGTAATTTGTTGATTTTATAGGTACTAAAGGGAATTGCTTAAGTAGTGGATAATGGATGTAAAGTGCGTTGAAAGTTAGATAAGTCAACCTGGGTTAACCCTAGCGAGCAACCCATGATAATCATAATTCAAGCCTGGATCAAGTGCCGATAAAACAAAGAAGAAGAAGTCAAAAATGCAGCACTGGCTATGCATGCCATACTCTACTCTTGTTCTATTCTTAGGCTAAAATCTATAAATTTCGCATAGCCTGCCTACACCACAATGCACGACCACAAGCAGACCGTGCCAAGTCTGCTGATTCAGGGTCTATTTAGACACCCTTCCCATTTATGTATTTAGCTAGGTTTTTTATAAGAGTTTTAAATAGGTTTTTAGGTAGGTTTTAGGGTAGATTACTTCTTGTAGTCTCACAAATACTCTCCCTATTTTCTTACAAATTTAGCTTTATTTTATAAATTTCTTCATCTTGTAGTCTCACAAATACTCTCTCTATTTTCTTACAAATTTAGCTTTATTTTATAAATTTCTTCATTCAATTTCATAATTTATGCTTTGAATAATGGATTTTGGTGTTAATCTTGCCTTATTGTTTGGTAATCATGTTTTTCTCACTTTATTTAACCTAATCTCTTTCTCCCTTCTCTCAACCTTCAAATTTCAAGCTCTTCTCTTCCCATTTTAACTTAGGGCTTAAACTCCATTTTTGAAGATCAAGTTTTTGGTTCATTATGGGTTAGATTAGTATTTATTAGGGTAGGTTAGCGAGAATAAGTAAAAGTCAAGCCATAAATTTTGTCCATTGGCTCCAAACAATGAAGGTTAACATCTATTGTTAGATTTTTTGAGCTTTAAAGGTATTCCATTTTCTCTCTCATGCCTTAGGTAGTTGATTTAACGATTTCATGGTTAAATTAGATTCTTTGTTAGCATTTTGCTAGTTAGAATAAAATTTTGTGTTGACTATGTTCATTGTTCTTTGAATTAGATTATTTTAACAAATTATGTTCAGATTAGAATTAGTAAGTATTTAGTTTAATTAATCATACTTAGTCACTTTCATTACTTGCTTTAGGTTAAATTTGGGATTAGACTGGCAAGTAACTTAATTTCAACACCATCACAGAGGATGATAACTTTTCCACCTTACATCCCCCAAAACTACCTAACAAATTGGCAGCATTGCCGGGGACAAGCTGCAAAATTAAGTCACTTCTTGTAAATATGCTTGATGTTAGTTCATTGTGTGTAAGTATGATTTCTTTAATTATTTCTTCATTTTGTCTTTTAAATTATAGAGCATCTACTTGTTTTAGGATATTGAAAAATACAAAAAAAATAAGAAAAGTCAAAAGTTCAAAAAAATTGAAAAATTTAAAGAATCAACAAGTTGTGGCTCACTGGATGCAAATGATGTGCTTGAGAATTTTGTTGATTCTAATATCATTAATGCTGAGAATTCCACTAGACTTGATGAGCCCATTCTTGAAAGAATGGAACTCGACCCACTACACTCATTGAGGATCACTTCTATCCTCCCGAGCTTTACCACAATCATGTTTTAAGCTCCTTTCTTTCCCTAAGGATGTGACATTTGAATTTAACTCGGATTATGCTAGCATGCTTTCCACATTTACTGGTTTTGAGGATCCTTATTGGTTTATTCATGAGTTTTAGCAAATGTATTCATTTATTTACATACCTAGGGTATCATACGATATTGTGATGATGAAATTCAAACTCATTGCTCTCAAAGAGGATGCTAAGAAGTCGATGTATGGTCTTAAGGTTAGTTCAAATAAATCTTGGGATTTTTTTGTTAATATCTTCCTTAGATTTTACTTTTCCACTAACAAGACCATTAGGCTTAGAAATAAAATCCTCTCTTTTGTCCAACTTGAGCATGAGCCTTTTTGGAAGTATATGAATAGGTTTAAGGAGTTCTCACTCAATGCCCTCACAATGATTTAAAGAAATGAAACTTGTGTTAAATTATTTATCAGGGTTGGATGTGCGTACTAGTACTATGGTAGAATCTATGTGTGGGGGAAGTTTCTTTGAAAAATGCTACTGAGACTTGGTATTTCCTTGAGGACTTAAGTGAGAAGACGTATGAGTGGGAGACAATTAAGGAGGCCCACAGTCTTGGTTTTTTTAATTTATATTGCTTATAAGGGTAAGTTACCAAATCATCGTTGAGTATATGAAAAGATCATAGTTAATTATAGGAGTCAACTTACAGTTCCTCCTTTTCATCCCCCTTAATCTCATGATTATTTCACCTCTTCATGTGTTTATGAGCATTTCTCGAACCATGGTGTTAGCTCTTGCCTTCTCTCTCATGTTCAATTTTTTTATGAGGATGTGAGTGACTTTTCTTTTGCCTCCTCAGCACTATTTCCTTGTCTTGAGACTTACAAATGTATGGGTAATTTAGAGGGTAATACGGTTATTGATACTCATCCACCACTTTAGTTAGCTTCCTCTGGAGAGTTCGATGGAGGTGAGAAACTAGTGGCTAAGGCTAATTGTGATCTTTAGCATGACACAATTGTGGATTCTGAGGACACCTTAGTTGGTGAGGAACATTTTCTTGAGGAGACCTTTTTAGACGACTCTTATGATGTGGAGACTGTTGCGGTTATACCTTGTGATGTAGAACTTGTTGATCCCATCTCCATTAAGTCTCCTACTAAGCCCTTCTCCACCTCTATTGTATTACCTTTTGTCCGTCCTATCTTGTTCGCTCTTTAATCGATCCCTCAATGTCTACCTTACCTGAGTCCGAGACTTGTGTGACAGATGCCGAGAATTTAGATTAGAGTCATTAGCCTAATGTAATTATATGACTTGAGAATTAGGTAGAGGATTAAGGATTCATGCTTTTTGTTAAACTTCTAGGCCCTTATCCTCTACATTGAATGATGTTGGGCATGTGTATAATTTTTATGATTGGGCCCAAAGCTTTGATGAGCTCAATAGAGCTCTCACTTCTATTTCGGTGATGTGGTTTCTTTGGACATCCTCCTTGCTACTAATGGTTTTCACTAGTTTGAGGATTGTTCAAGTTCATTTGATAAATTGGTTCGGGCTTTCATAGGGATTGATCAATGTAAATGCAACATGATTATGATATGGAGTGGCTAATGCTCCTCGGCCCTCCTGTAGTAGATCTTAGTGAGGCATAGTTTAGGTGCACTTGGCATATGACTTGGTATAATCTTCTAATGCTTCTCCCTTCTTCTATCATCTTTCTCTTTTTTTTTTGGTTTAGTTGTGATATTAGGTTGTGATTTTGTTGGTGATCAATATTAAGGTAAAACTTGGGATATTATTGAGTCGATTGATGGCTAAGATCACGATTATGCATCTTGTGTGTATTTTTCATATTTTATTATTCATGGTGTTTTTGTCTTTATATATATATGCTTATAGTTGGTGGTGGTGCATGTTCTTGGGTTTTGCATATATGTGTGTCATGTTAATGGTTGTGAGTCACTTTTTTCCTTTTATTTTCATTTTGTATATACATCATTCTTCTCTTTTTAGGTCTCTTTGTTTTGCATGTATGTGGTTTTGGAGGCCCTTTCATGCATATTTTGTATTTTGGGGCTGGTTGTGACTCCTTGGCTCCTAATAAGAACATTGTGAGATTTAACTATGGGGGTGGAGAAGTCATATACCAATTTGTACATATTTTTGTGAAAATGTTTCATTTTCTGTATAGGTTTTTTTTTTTTTTTGGGCTTTAGGGACATTAGTGCCATTTTTTCTTGTTTTGATCTCAAATGGCTTGGTTGCTAGCTTTTATATAAGTAGAACATGCATGAGGGAACACTTGCCTATAGTCTAATTTTTTATTTTTTATAATACTCCATCTCACAAGTGAGATATTGTGCCTACCTTGTACACTTGAACATTGACTCTTGCCATTAGTTTTTTGAAATTCGAATTTGAGGACATTCTATTTGATTAGTTGACTTCAGACTTTCCATTTTATTAAAAAAAAAAAGAAAAACAAGAGTGTGAAGAGAGCTTGACTTCGAACCTTTGTTTGCGCTTGAACAAGTGCTTTGGAGATCCACCCTAATTGGAGAAGAAGTCCAAACACGTGCTAAGTTGTTCCTCTAGGCGTTCAAGGCCTAATAACCCAAGAACTACCCACCTGGGCAAAAGGCATAAAGAGATAAGCGAGAAAAAAATGGTGAGGAAAGAAAACAAAGGTGAGATTGTTCATCTAATAAAAGAATCTATTAATCAAGTAAAAATGACCTTTTGGCATTGTTTTATCCTAGCATTAAGAGTCAATATACTTTGTGCAAAGCATTAAGGTATATATGTTGTGTCATTGCTGGGGCGAAAAATGAGAGTTGGGATGCAATCATAGCCTAAGGCCCTGTTCTTTTCTGTAGGAAATGGGGTGAGTGTAGGAAAAGGGGGGAAGAAGTGGGTGAAAGTTGGTAAGAGTAGTTTTTTTTTTTTTTTAAAGTGTGAGAAAGGGGGGAAGGAGTGGGTGAGAGTGGGCAGGAGTTGAAAGGAGTTGAATGAAGTTGGAGAGTTGGTTCAAGTTATATATTTTGTATTTTAATGTAGTTTTTTTTACTTATGACAGTAAGTAACGATCTTAAAATTAAATTTTGAATAGAAAAAAAATCTCTTTATGTGCTTAGCCTGTTACAAAATATTGTTTGATGGTCATTATTGCCCCCCAAAAAATTTAAATTTTCGTAAATGAGTTGAATCAGTTGGGAATGTTAATTTTTGTTGTATATTTCCAGAATTTGTTAATTTTCACCGAAATTTAAAGTTAAATATCGTACCGTACGTTGCGCAAATATGGTTTACTTTGGTTGGGTTATGATTGATTGATTGTTGAACTAAAAATTACATAGATAATTTTCATTTTTTGTGTGCAAATTAATTATTCATATTTTGCGACATTTTTGCACTGTGTCACTGAAATTGGACGTTGTTATTCCTCAATTCTTAATTACATTAATGATATCGATGAAATTAGTTTGAAATTCGAAATCAGATATCACCAAAAATATTATCCAAACACAATCTTATTATATCCAACTGTAATCCACAAATCCAATAAGAACATGACATGTGTCATGTATCTGCACGCTCAACTCTCCTGTCTCTCTACACTCTCAGCTCTCATCTCTCTCTAAAATCTCATACTCTCAGCTCTCATC